>JAGFPH010004285.1:71488-84513 GCA_018207615.1 Philaenus spumarius
ACTCACGATACACTCCACAATTAAAATTTTACACTGTCAATATGAAGGTTGCAGCATAATCTTGTGACGTTTGCAGGTAATTTCCTATTTACGTTTGTCCATAATAACTTCATACAGAGGTTTATATTCGACCTAAAGTAAAATATCAAATAAGCAGTAAAATTTCGGACATTGTTTCTCTAATAAAACCGGAGTATGATGATGAAGTTGGGGTATCAAAAGGAAATGTGTTTTTTTACATTCCTTTTGTTGTAAAAATACAATAAAGTAACTTTTGACTAACACAGACACGTAATAACATAATATACAGGTTGATTCTGGAAGAAAAGGGGAAGCTTTCAGGAAGTTCCCCATAATTTCTTTCTGTGCTATTACTGCTGTTTGTGTATTGTTATAAACAATAAAAATATATATGTATGTAGTTTTAGTCGATAACTCGGCTTTTGAAATACGGGACAAATTAAAAACGTTTTTGTTTGTAATTTAAAAAAATTCTTTTTTGTTTCTTAATACATTTTGTAAGATTTTCAGCATAACTTACATTAAACATTTTAAACGACCGCTATTTAAAAAATATATGAACAAAGTTTTCGTTTTTTGAGCATGGGTAAAAGATGTCATACCAAATATCTATCCAAAATACGCGTTCAATATTTCCTACATCCAAAGATATTAAGTATGTTGATAAAAAAAAATATTGTGTATAACTGGTAAACAAAGCATTTCCGAACCTAGGTTTACGTAACGTTTTTCTTTACTTTCACTAGTAGAACACGTCCTGAAAGTTTCCCCTTTTTCCTGTATAACAATGTATACATTTCTTTAAAAGTTGGAAGGTCACTTTTGTTTTCTCTCAAAGCATGCGCATTGTATAATCGGTGTACGAAAGGTGAAGTTCTTATTACACTCTACAACATTAGACTAATAGACTTAAAGGCTATGCATCGTTATTTATCGGACAAAACTTCTGTACGCGCGGACGGTTCGCTACTAGCGGCACTAAAAACATAGCCTGTTGCTCTCCGCATTTTACAAAGCCTATATTCTATATTTATTTACTTTCTTAACAGAATAACAAATTAACGTTTTAAGATGTGTATTTGAAATCAACTGAAAATGGTATTAAAAATGATACCAAACTCGTTTTATATATTAGAACATATAATATATTGATGAAAATATGAGCTATTGTTAAATTTTAAAACTATAAGATTGCCTCGACCTATATCGCCTATTGAATGTACTTCAACTTGCATTAGGTCAACTTGAACACAGCTTTTATTTAATATAAAACTATATAATATAAATCCCATTTAATACCAAACAAATTAAACGCTATAAAATATGTTTCATAATTATTAATCTTTCCGCGGCTTTACGTCAACTCGAACATAGCTTAGTATTTTTTTTAAGTTTGTAGGAAAAGGGATATATTTAAATAAAAAATAAAATTGGAGGAAAAGTTCGATACACCATGTAATATAAAATTATACAATATATATCCCATTCAATACAAAACAAATGCAATACAATATGTTTCTTGGCTATTAAACTTTCCGCTGCTTTAAATTTCTTCTTTAAAAGTATTATATATATTATTATCATTGTTATTATTCATAAAAAGTACTTTTTTTACAACCCCTAGCTTATTTATTTTATTTTGTAATACGATACATGCTAATTTTGTGGTGGTCCGCGACAGCGAGGGTCGGTCGACGTGGCGGGGCGCGTAGAACCGAACATAGCGGTAGTTTACATCTGATTATTGAACAAACTAGAAGTTCTATCGAAAATGTTTTCGAATAAATTTTGAAGATCAACAAATTAGCTACAACTTTCTCGCTTGAAGTTTGTTTCAACCTCAAAAATAAAAAATTTCAGCGCTTACTGACTTTTTCATGTCATGCTGTTACAACTTTCTAATCTTTTTCATTATTAAAAATAACGCATAATTTTAAACTGAAATTTATTTATACCGTTGGATGCGGCAATTCATGCAGAAAAGAAATATATAAATTTAATTGTAGTTTTATTATTCGTAAGAGGATCAGGAGCGTGTAAATGACAATGCATCCACCGTTTTCTGCTTATTTGGGAAGCACTCCATGGTTTCTACCTCGCTGCGGTGTAGTAGCAAGACACGGATGTTTTCACAAAAGTACCCCCGCCAACCCCCTCGCCTGGAACCGACCAGGTCTGGTCGCGCGCACAGAAATTTTGGCCGAGGTGTACCATTTTACGACAAAAGGTGTTATACAGGGTGTTACAAAAAGGTTGGGCTGGCTATGCATATTCAGATTCTACATGCAAAAATGAGTCGAAAATGTAGTATAACATTTCTTCGATTTCGGCTTAGTTTAGCCGTAATCCGCCATTTTGAATAAAAAAAAATAACTCAAAAGCCCTTAGAGATATTTTTATGAAACTTAGTATACACTTTAACTCTGTAGCTATAAACATTTTCCAAAAATATCTTTGATCAGAATCATCAATTTTAAAAATGGCGGCCATTTAACTTGACACAGGCTGTAGAAGACCACCTGTTTAGTACACGTAACAACTAAACAGTTCAATCATATTTGGTTTCACCTGAAACCCTAATTTTGCAGATTAAAAATCCAATTAAAATATTTGTTTCAAGTCCCAATGGTTTTAAGGTATATTTTAGGATATATCTTGGCCTGGATAAAGTTTTTTTTTGTAGTACCGGGTGTCCCACGAAAAGGTTTAAATGTTTGATTTTGTGTAGCTGGCCCATTAATGCATCGATCTTTTTCAAACAACTAAACACCCCACAATAGAGGCTATAAAAATGTTCTGCGAAAATTTTAGCAGCACAACACTTGCAGAAACAAAATGGTTTAATAATGACAAATTTATTCATTTTCTCCCTCCAAAAATAGCTCGAGTTGGTACGAGATTTTTTACTGCAGTTCTAACGCTCATTGTTGAACAGCTGTTTCATAGAACAATATTGCTTAAGCCATAAAAAAAAACATAATATACCTTTCTTTAGTGCAGTTTTTAATTAACTTGAGGTTCGCAAAATGGCTTTTACTGAACAAAAAGTAAAGTGTTGTGCTTGGGCTAAGCTTTTTGTAACGTTACAGAAGCAGTTAGACAATTTCAGTAAATAAGCTACCTAACAATCCAACAATAAAAATGGAAAAACCTTATTTTATAAACTGGTAGTGTTGTAAAAAAGTACTGGAGAAGATCTACTGAGGAAAGAGAAGAACTGGTATGTGCATCAATGCTCCGCTCTCCTGGTAAGCCGAAATCACTAAGGAAGGTTGAACTTGAAACTGGTATTCCAAAGTCTTCTGTACAGATAATTATTAAAAAACATAATATAATTTTTTTCAAAAGTCACCTAGTTCATAATTATTCACTTGAGGATGATCCGGACAGAAGAGTGGAATTTTGTTCCCGTATCATTGAGTACCATGAGTCAGATCCTGATTGGCATGCTCGAATTATTTTCTCGGACGAGTCCACTCTCTACCGCAATGGTGTAGTGAATATACATAATTGTAATTATTAAAACACCAACAATCTCCATATTCTTGAAGAGACTCTACTCACATCAAAAGGCATTACTGTGTGGACGGCTGTGAATGTAAACGGGGTATTATCTTACGACATTTCGGACAGTACAATATCGGGAATCAGGTATACACAAGTTTTAAATCTACATGTCTTGCCTCATTTTCATGGTTCCAGAAATGAACCAAGCAATAATCCAACAAGATGGTTCGTCACCTCATTTTGCAAATCCTACAAAGAATTTACTAAAAGTCAACCTTAATGGGAGTTGGATTGGCCTTGGATGTAATTTTTTGGATTGGTCACCCCCAGATTTAACCGTGTGTGATTTCTTTAAATGAGGTTAAATAAAGGAACATGTTTATTCCCACAGTTTAAACAATGTTGAGGATTTAAAACACGCAGTTAAAGAGGAACTTCTACTTTTTAAAGGCGTACGAATCATTTGTTGAGCGCTGTTACCAGTATGTCGCTCAACAATGGATTACAGTTTGAGTTATTTTACACTTTCGTTTAAGGTTTTCCATTATGTTATATCCTAGTTGTCTAATCAAAATTCCTTAGATCATTAGAATGTGACACTAAGAATATTTTACAAAATCTACAGTAATTTAATTAAATTTATAAATAAATATTGAGCTTGACTTGTGAGAATATGTACTTGATAGAATAAACGTAGAACACAAAATCTCACAACTAATACGTTTATTAACTCTAACGCGTTTCAACGACAAATTGATGCACGAGATACAATAGTCAAACTATATATAACTAACCTAACAGTGTTTCATGTCCCGTATTTATACAGAATTCAAATGGGCGTGGCTTAAGACTACGTAACATTAGTGGGGCGTTACCAATTGCATTGCGTTATTATAACTAGCCTAACATTAACTATTTACTAAACAAGTTAATAACCAAATAATAATCTCATACAATACATTATTTTCACTTTCTCCCCCTATACCATAGTATATGGAGAAAGTATTGTATTCGTTCAATTTTCGAGTTTGAGTTTTTGGTGGAAATATCCGTTTTGGGTCCCCCTGAAGTTAAAAAAGTGGTTTTTGGAGTGATGTCTGTGTGTGGGGGGTGTGTGGGTGTGTATGGGTGGATGTTATCAGACCTATAGCCTAAACCAGTCGTCCGATTTTGATGAAATTTGGTATGGAGGTACTAATCCACGGTATCCCCAGGCGTTTTTCATTTTTGTGAATTTTTAATTTTTAAGGGTAATTTTCCCATAAAAATCCTTAAAATAACGGAAAAATCAACTTTTCTCAAAAACGGCTCTAACGATTTTGATTAAAATTTTATAGTTTATTAGGGACCTTAAGTACTGTAAACTTTAAAATTTTAATCAAAATCGTTGGAGCCGTTTTTGAGAAAATTGGTTTTTCCGTTATTTTATGGATTTTTATGGGAAAATTGCTCTTAAAAATAAAAAAAAATTGCTATTTTGAATTATTATTTTACTGATGAAAATGTAGAGTATGTTTATGTAAAAGGGAGAAAGTATGTGTCAGTTTCCTGATACCGTTTATTAAATAGCATTTTGTATAGGTCCTAATTCATTATTTACAATTATTTTATCATGTTTTTTAATATAATAAACGGTACAATCAACTGCCACATACTTTCTCACGAACATATTTAAATTATTAAACAGATTCACTGTGACTTCATAATTGTAGGTGGGGTAGGGGACGTGTTTTATTAAAGTAGGAGATTAACTAATAAATATTAATATTATTATTATTATTAGAAAGAAAACTATTCGATCGATTTCGAACAAATTTGCACCAAACACATCAATTAGGCCTGTATAGATGCATGAAAAAAGGTTATGAAAAATGTTGAAAAACAACCCCTTTTATGGCCAAAAAACCCCTACAATCAGTTATTATTATTATTATTATTAGCTAAAGGAGAATTTTTAGAAAGATGCGGTTTTTTTCATATGGTAGGGTACATTAAAGGCTACACATAAACAGTTTTTCGTGCATCTATAGGCCTACAGTCCTACTTGACATGTCTGGTGCAAATTTGTTTGAAATCGATCGAATAGTTTTCGCCCTAGCTTTGCATAAATACAGACATACATATAGACATACATACAGACATACAGACAGAAATGTTGTAAAAAACAATTTTTTGGATTCAGGGGTCCCAAAACGGATATATCCACAAAAATCTCTACATCGATTTTCTTTTCTCTATATAGGGCCTATAGTATAGTGAGAAAGTAAAAAGTTTCCCAAGCATCTATTGTGTTAAGTTTAGTTATATTTTTCAATAATACAGAGTTTTCTATTAATTTCATTTAGGGAATAATTTAATTTAATTTTTGCTGTAAAATCAGTAAGGTATAACTTAAATAACTATTTACAGAGGGAAAAATTATTAGTGTTTTTGTTATTCCACCATTTTGTTTCTAAAAGTGTAGTACTACTAACATTTTCACAGAACATATTTAAAGCCTCTATTCTGGGGTGTGTAAAGTTTCAAAAATATCGTTGCATTAATGGGCAAGCTATACAAAATCAAACGTTTAAACTTCTTCGTGGGTCACCTCGTATATTTAAAATTGTGTATTTCTGAAGTGTAGTCTACTTAATTAATCTGCCTGCGATTTTTCACGGGGATGGCTATTTATCTATCAATTACTAATTCATATTACGTATCGCATGTAATTCTCCATAACATTATCAGAAACCTGAAATTATTTCAAAACAATAGTATAGAACGAAATGAAATGACATTGAATGAAACGGAATAGAATATAAATTAATAGAATAGACTTTATTTAAACATTTCCTTATGACATATTTTTAACAATGTCCTTACGATCGTCTTGTACGTTGTCATTTATAACGTATTAAGCATACGCACAGCTATATGTACACACAAACACATAATTATATGAAAATTACCATCAACTGAAATTAAACTTTTGCATATTATACACTAGACATAATACACACCCTTACAAATAAATGTATACACATTCACACAATTATATAGTAGCAAGTAAAATTAAACTCTTGTATAAGTTTCCATTTCTGTACTGCCACGCATTCTGAACAATTTACAAAGTTAAATCCCTACCATTAATAAATTCCTCAAACTCTGGTTTAAGCAATAATCTTCGAAGGAAACATGACTTTCTAAACTCTGCTAATATCGTCAAAAATAACTTTCTTTACTCCCATTTTACACAATGCACATACTTAATTTCGCCCTTGAACCCGTAGTTAATAGTTTGAAAAGATTAATTCTGCCATACACTTGATTACACATTTTATTCGTTATGCGTACTACTTCTTGAACACAATAAATTAATGTATAATTACTTTTATTTAACCTTGCGTTTGTGATCTCTGGCGACCCGTAGGTTGACGACCGCGGTTTCGACTCCACAGAGTAATTCTGAAATCACACACAACAACACACATCACACTAAAACAGTCACATTAGTTAAATAGTTCACATTAAATACACAATATTATGTACCGTTGTTAAACGGCTTGTCAATTGATTAAATACTAAACGTGGATGCATCCTCTCTCGTACGTAGTCAAGCTTGGAATAGTTCTATAGGTTCGGGTTGAATAGAGATGAGGGAAGATTAAAGTTTATGCTCTGTGAAGTCGAACCCGCGGTCGTCAACTTACGGGACGACAGAGATCACAAAAGCAAGATAAAATAAAAGTAATTATGCATTTTATTTCCCTTATTGTAAACTTATCATCAAAATAGGCCTTGTCACCCAACTTTAAATTTAAATTAGCATAAATGCTGTGCTACTTTCCCCCTTTAAGAAGTGCTGACTTTAAGAAGAAACTTCCTGTTTGTGGGGTTTTCAAAACTACAAAGTTAAAGCCTTATCTAGGGGACAGGTTGATTAATAGTTTTGGTGGATGTTGAGAGATTATTGAGAATACATTTTTCAACAATTATTTTTGTTCAGGCGCACTGCTTGGATAATTTAGAAATTGCAAATTATAACGATAGTCTTTGCCATTGTTATAATTAATTCTCTTCCGCAAAATGTTTTATTGTTGTAATCTCGCTGGCCGGACAGAAATCCTAAAACCATTAATATTTGGCTAATTAATTTATAAATCGAAGAGGTTTATGTATCTGCAATTCCATTACTATAACATAAAACAAAAGCGTACTTTATAATTAAAATTTAAATATATTTTCAATCCAATTAGAAGTCAGTACGAAGCTCTATCAATGCGGTCAGTTATTACAACCAATCTAAATCAAGTAAAATCAATGAACATACCACAGTCATAGTACTAGCATTACCTTCGCAGCATGTTCCAGCGGTAATTTGTTTCATTTCACAACAAATTGGAATACATTAAACTGAAAGTCTGGCTTTTTAAGTGAGCTCTATTTGATTAAATATTATGAGCTTCAAAAGTCATATTCCATTGCGCAGTGAATTGACAAATTTAAACCGATTAACCTATTTTTATCTAATTATATTAGATGTAGTTTAAACATCGACGTAGTTTGATTTTGTTTATATTTTAAAACTAGCAGGTACATACGCCTTTGCTCGCAGATATATTGTGCCTTACAGACAATAAAAAAAAACAATTTTAGATCCAAGTTCCATGGCCCAAAAACGCACAGTGAGTTTTGCCCAAATTAATTAATCTATCCCTTTTAGGCCTACGTGAATGATTAGCTATGCACCAATAAACGTTAAAAATCCTGTTTTCCGATAATTTGTTACTCACAAAAGTAAAAGAAAAGTTCTCAACAAGTAAATGAAAGTTTCCGTCAAAATTGATTCAGCCATTCCGGAGAATAGCACGGGCAAATAAACAGATAGAAAAAAATTCATGTTCAGGTTTAGGTAAAGTTTGAATAACTATGGCTGAACCAATTTTGACGAAACTTTCATCAGCATGTAGGGGACTTTTCAGAGACTAATCTAGGCTACTTTTTATCCCGGATATATTTAGGGTAAATATTTAAAAATTAAACAAAAAATTATTTCCAAAATTACTTTTATTGCTAACGGGCGTATCCATTAAACATAAAACAACTGGTTTGAATCAAAAGCTTAACATTTTGACAAGATCTTCTGTAGGTTTAACAGTTAAATATATATCAAAACAGTATGCAATAATGGGAAATGTACTCATCGATGTTAAATAACCCTTAAAACCTGATTTGTAATTGTTATGTTCGTTCGGGAGTTATGAGTAATAAACTGGTAGAAAACGTTATTTATAAAGTTTATTGGTGAATGAATAGCTAATAATTTAAGTAGGCTTAAAAGGTAGACATAGATCAACACTCACTGTACGACTTTGGGAAATGGAACTCGGATCTAAAATATATTTATTTTTTAATTGTTTACCCGATAGTCTTTTCATTTATTTAACCACACCTGCGATGGAAGCCGCAAGTACCTGTTGGTTATAAACAAAACAGCTGATTTTGATTAAAAAAACACAATTTTTGACCCTACAATGAACCAAATCAGGTTTATTTGCAAACAATTAGCAAATTTAGAATCATTTAATTACTCTTCACAACTAAAGATAAAGTTTTTTTAGATTAAGTAAAAGCAAACAAAAGGCTTACTTATTAAGTAAAAAATCTGGTTTAACGTATTATATTGTTTTCCATAGTTGATAATATCAGCAATTATTGGAAATGCTAATTAATAGCAACTTAGCAAATTTAGAATCAATGTATTAAACTTCACAACCAACAACTCTCTTAGGTTAAAACAACAAAATCAAAGCAAACAGTAAACAAAAATTTACGAACAAATTATTCAATTCAAACATCTGTTGTTACACATTAAAAATTACACAGCTGATTTGGAGAAAAACTGAATTTTAGATTAGGCCCACGAAGAACCAAAGCACTTTTATTTGCAACCAATTTGGCAAATATAGAATAAGGCAATTATTGTGCTCCACAACTAAAAGTGTATTTCAATTAGACACAACCAAACAAAAGGAGTACTGTAATTATAAGTCAAACATTTAACTGTAGTTTTTAAGTTTTTGTTTTTTAAATGTACTTAATGTTGATGTTAATAATATCTTTGGAAGCCGGTCGGCCATTTTTATTTTTTTGTTTCTTTGAATTTGTTAATATTTACACAACTACTTCAAACATGTTTTCAAAACATCGAGGTGGTTTAAATTGTTTTCCTTTTTATACTGTATATATTTAGACATTTTTAGGTTCAAGATAAATTATCATTTCTCATTTGTTAATGTAACTTTAAATTATGAATTTATTTTGATTTTGTTAATGTGCAAAATGAACAGCAATATATTTTCATTTCCTTTCATTTGTTGTTACATATTATATTGTTTCATTTAGTTGGTAATATCAAAATTTGTTTAAAATGTAAATATGATTCTTGAAATTACAACGCATTTCGCAATTATTCGAATTATTGGATATATCCGTGTATATTTCGATCTCTATCTATGTGTAGGTCGCCGCTCAACAGTCATTTCCGTGAAAATGTTATAGTAACCTGGTTCTTCTTAGTTTTTGCTGGGTTTTCGATCTTAACAGTCACGTCAAACTGATCTGGAGTGTTTTGCACTCTCCGCGTGGCCAGTTGTGTAATATTTTGTGTAACATTGTACATATCTCTCTATTATATACAAAAATTGTTCTACTTCTCATCTTCTCATAATTATAAAAACCACTGAAAAGGGAACTGGCTTGGAAAAATTAACGGTGAAAGAAGACCCTGTTGAGTCAGTAAGAAGAAAAATAAATCTCTATATTATATAAACAAGTTTTTATACTTCTTCTTCTCATAATTATAAAGTAGTAGATTAAATACGTGTATTGCGTAGCCATTGCAAAAATTTCAAACTCACCAATAACAGATATACATTTTGAGATATGCAGTTTCCAGTCTTTTCAAACAGCCTGTATAATTTAGGTGGCTGAAATCGTTCTGCTAAACCTAGGATTTTATAACCAATCGCGTTATTTACAGTTGATACATTAAGGATACACTCCATATATTCTAGAACTACTATTATATTATACTACTTGTTCTACAATACTAGGACTCATGGCTAGGATATTCTCAACTTAATATTACTTTTGGGGATATTATTAAATTATTTTTCAAAATACAATTTTATTTATCAACACATTTTATTATTATTTTAGATAGTTCCTGCTCCGTCCCTGCTCGATTCGCTCACCAACATCTGCAGTGATCCCTGCCGAAGCAAACGGAAACATATTATTGTATAATATTTCATAGGCCTAAAACTTCCCTTTAGTGAAAGCTTATTGGAAATTTGAAAACAAGAAAATTTACAATAGATAACACATTATAAGTTCGAAATAAATCTGCGCCTGTATCCGAGCTAAAGCGGATTATTCCTAAATGTCAGTTAAATTTCTTTTATTAAAAAAAAAAAAATTTTGAAAACGGGCGTTGATTATCACTCTGGTGGTCGAGTGTTTGTTCATTGAGTTATATTTTATTTTCACTTTGTTAGGTGTTTATCAAAGTGCAACAAAATATCGATATCAGCAGTATCAAATGACACTCTAAAAACACAAAAAAATTTAACGGGAAATAAGTATTATAGAAATTAAGAGAAAAGAAAACTCAAAACTATACAGTTTAAGTTTAGCCATGTTGGCAATTGTTTACTTACGTGTGACCAGAGGCTGTGTTTGAGTTTGATTATTATTCTGAAACCAAAAACTCAAATACTAGCGCGAGGTAAGTCTAAGATGATCTAGCGTGTTTTGAGTACATATTAAGGTAGGATATACGACATATACAGAAACTAAAAGATATGTTCAGAAACTAAAAGCATACCGTGATTGTATAGGTCTAGTATGTTCCTTGTATTTTTATATTTAGGAGTAGCAATTCTGTTGTACAAAAGAACTTACTAATTAATTGCTACAGTATAGAACAAAATATTGATATAATAAATTGACATTATTCTTTCGTTATAACGATAGTACAGAATCTCTAATATCAATACATCGGAAATATTGTTCAAACATTTTCGATATCAATTAATATCGATAATATTGCAACATACTTATTTCTAAATTGGTTTTTAGGCCGGATCTGAAATAATTTTTAGTGAATATCCACAGGAAAGCTGAGTTATTGCAGTCTTATGGTGAGACCTAAGGTCTTTAGTAGTAAATTAGTAGGCCTACCATTCATGGTCCCCAGAACACGTTTTATGGGGTGTCAATAAAAAATTGTATATATGTATACATTTATATAATATGTGTCCGCAGTCTAGCAGCCGCATTTTAAGTCATAATTTGTTCAAATTTGGTACACACGTTGCTTGTCTAAGTTGAGTTCTTTAGCAAAAAAAATCCAACAAACGTAAGCACGTTTTTTAACAGGAAGTAATTTTTTTTTAAATTATTCATACTAGAATAAAACTTTTAGGGGCTTTACCTAAAACAAATAAATGTAGGATATTATTCTGCATGTTTCAATTCTTCACAGTACCTTAAAAGCTCCTTTTTCCCCCTCGAAATCGATCAAAACGTTAAATACCATAAAAGTAACAAGTTTAACTCAATGTGGGGCATCTTCTGATCCTTCGTGAGTAGGATACATTTCCTAAATAGTTTGTTGAAACCCTAATACATATAAACTTAAATTTGGAAATTCGCTGAACTCATGTCAGCGGTTCAGCTGCGTGGTCGAATTATTGAATTTCGATAAAGACTTTAGTTTAACAGATATTCATTTGTTTGTTTATTCATATAAGAGATCGAATCCGTTGGTACCTAGTATAACAATTATGCCTAACAAGTTCCTCAATATAAAAGTAGCATTTATTGCGTCTACTCTTTACGTTCAATGTATAACTTTTAGTTAAATTATGTATAGATAATTTAAAACAACGCGGACATTTCAGTCTGTCAAGTTTAATAAAATGGCGCATTCTATCACATGATCGAAGTAGGTCAAGCGTTTTAATTTTCCAAACCCACTCCGAAATGAAATACTGGTTTGGATCTGAACTATATTTTAATTATAAAACAGTAAAACTAAAATGAAACTTTAAACTTGAAATGTTAAGATTTTATTTTATCAACACTTTTTAAAATGAATTAATTTTCAGTATCCAGAACACTAAATAATTTTAGAATAAAGTTTCATAACTTGTTTCCGTCAAGTGACTTTTTTTGTATTTGTGACGCGTTTCGGGACTTTTATCACATCTTCAGACACAATAAACAAATTACTCAACCGAGGTCGTCTAACATTAAAATTAATAATAAAAAAAACACATATAAGACATTTCGCACTTAAAGTACGTTTTGTTGTACACCTTCTGACTACCAAACGGCAACTGTCAGTCTGTTATCTCGAGCACTCGGAACCTGTTCTTACCGCAGGCTTCTTGAACTCTTATCGCCGTGTTACATAAGGTGTTAGAGTCGAAATTTAGATGGTCGTTCAA
>JAGFPH010004285.1:86000-105742 GCA_018207615.1 Philaenus spumarius
CTTCATATTGACAGTGTAAAATTTTAATTGTGGAGTGTATCGTGAGTACTTTCAGTTTACTTTGAGACTTCCTTTTCGGAATGGTATATTAATACCTGATGTAGGATAAAACATCTATACTTATAAAAGCCAAATACCATTGACTCATTGCCTCATCAAAGTTACTAATTCACTATTTCTCAAAACCTACCGAACGGATTGAAATGAAATTTGGTATGATGCTTCCTCTATGGCCATAGATGCTCGCTAAGAAAGTTTTTAAACAAATCTAAATTTTAGGGGAGGTTTGGGGGTCAAAGTTACTACAAAAACCATCGAATGGATTGGAATGAAATTTGGTATGTAGCTTCCTCTAGGGCCTCGCTAAGAAAGGGTTTTAAAATATTCGAAATTTTAGGGGGGTTTGGGGGATCAAAGTTACTAAAAACAAACACCGAACGGATTGGAATGAAATTTATTATGTAGCTTCCTCTAGGGCCCTAGGTGCTCGCTAAGAAAGAGTTAAAAAAATTGAAATTTTAGGGGAGGTTTGGGGGGGGAGGGTCAAAGTTACTAAAAATCCCCATAAGAAATACATAGTGAGTGTAATATATTTATTGATATAATATATGTTTTGTTATTATACATTTAACTTTGATTTGTCTATCCGTGCAAAGCCGGGTCGATCCAGCTAGTGTCGTATAAAACCTTTCGAGCAGTCACAAAAATGTTAACCACGCTGATGAACCGCTGACGTGAGCTGAGCGAATTAAAAAAATTACCTTTGTATGTTTTAGGGTTTCAAGTTCCAACTATTTGGGAATTTGGTCTACTCGCGAATATGTTGAATAGCTGCCCCCGTGTACGGAATGTACAACTAGAATTTGTTTCCACCTCAACCTTCAACCCAGGCTCACGCGCTGCTTCGTTCCGCAAACATGCTTCGGATCAGACCCCGTGTGGGTTTCAGCAGGGATCTTTTATGGTATTTTTCTTTTTGATAGATTTTGGAAGAACCGGACGATCTATTTTTTAATTCTAGTACAAAAAACCAACAAAAATGTACTTCCTATCAAACTTGGTATTCCAGCAACTTCATTTCTTATGCAGTTCTTTAAATCGGCAATTGTGTGAGGTTTTGCGACAAAGACTTTGCTCATAAGGCCCCCAAAAAAAATCACAAGCAGTCAGATGCGGTGACTGCGAAGGCCATGCGACATCACCAAAACGTGAAATGAGATGCAACGGGAACAGTCTTTGTAAAACACTCATTGACACATCTGCCTTTTGTGCCCAGTAGCTCCATCTCGCTGGTACCACAACGAGGTCATTTCTATTACAAACTGATGCAATTTTGGAACTAAAAAGTTCTGAATCATTTCAACTTACCGTTCTTTATTCACAGTAACTCTTTCACCGTTTCCATTTTTTTTAAATAATAAAAAATAATGTCCGATAACTCCAAAACTTGCAACACCACACAATACAGCCACTTTTCACTATGCAGAGGTCGTTGAATGATTTCCCTAGGATTATCTCTTGACCAGTAACGACATGTTTCTTGTTTACGTTACCATTCAGCTCAAAATGAGGTTCATCAGACATTATTAAACGTTGCAAAATGTTTTCGTGATTAGATGCATAACCTTTCACAAAAAATAAGACGTAATACAGGATCAACAAAATTGAGTTTTTGTGCCACTGCTAACTTTTGTTTCCTTTGCAATGCACTATTTCTGAAATTTTGTATCCACATTTTAACCGTATTCCTACAATTAACACACCATGACGAGGAACATGGAAATTGTTACGATATAACCGTTGCGTAGCAGTCACAGACTCATTTTTTTTTAACAAAGCTTCGATAAAAAAAACACGGTGTTGAACTGTCCATGTTTACAGCACGTTATTGCTCCATGTTTACTGAAATATCATCAGCTGTGTTCTTAATTCCAGCAACAATCAACAGTTTAAACAAAATAACAGTTAAGAAACAGCTGTTTAAAAAGTTAAGGTTTTATAGGAACATCCAGTATATAATTTTTAACGACATCTCACAACGTGTTCTGGGGACCATGATCGGTGCTCATTTACTACTCCCGACCTTAGATCTCATCATAAGAGTAACTGAATAGCTCATCTTTCCTATGGAAATTCGCTAATAACGAATGCAAATTATTGTACATTAATAGACTAAATAGCCTGCCCTGTATTGTAAAGGCTATAACGAATTTGTTTAGAGTTCCATTAATTTATAATTAAGGGGGCGTTATCCTGTAGGAGATATTGAATCTGATTCCCATAAGAGCAATGCTACAGAATAAGTCATTTTTTTCCTTTAATTCGTGGAATAAATTTAAAATTATGGTTTCATTTTGAAGTACTGTCATATGCGGATGTTGATTGCTGAATATATTTTCAAAAATCGTTTTATTGTTTTCATAAACGTATGATATAAATAGTAAAAACACAGTACATTTTATTAATTTTTTACTCAGTTGCAAAAAGAGATATTGCAAAAAACCTTAGCAATCAACACCCACAGTCTTTTTTACTTTAAGAAAAAATACAGCTTTCATTTTTTGACAAAAACAACACAAAAATATGCTTAATAGTGAAGGTATGTTTTGGTTATTTAACATTGAAATTGGTACCCAACTTCGCCGTTTTGAATGTAGGGAGCCGAGCCTTAAGCTACAGACGGGGCAAACTTAAATTAATTAATCTATCCTGATCTCGTTCATTAAAGGATTTCTACGGAGCGGTCAAGAGGTATACATAAATAGCAGCAAATCCCGTTATACAGGGTTTATATTAATTTTGTAGGTTTAAATCATTTGTATTATTTTTTTCCTAGCACATTTACAAATTTTGCAATTTAAATAAAAACAATTGCAAACCACATGTATATTTCAGGCTGTCAAGTTATAAAAAAATACGCATTAAATCACTGTATTTAAAGTGGGTCAAGCGTTTAACGTTGTAAAACGGCTACGCAATGATAAACGGCTTTAGGACTTGCGCTATTTCAACGAGAAAAATTTGCTTTCAGTTTAATTTAATGTATCACTAATTCTTGAAGAGAATACATTCAGTGTAATTTCGGTATAGAGGAAATATTTTTTACAAAAGCTTATGAGGTAAAATACGGCGCAGTATGCGATGCGCAGATTTATTTATTTTATTATATTACGAAAAAAACTATTGGAAACCTTTAGTGTCTTACAGCGGGTATAAATATATACTTAAATTCATTTCGTTTTATTGCTGTTGATAATGGGTTGTTTTCCTGTTAGTGTAGGCTTACCTAAGTTGGAAAATAAATAAAGTGACATATCTCAGATTAATGTAAGTCCGTACGTGCTGCAGCCTACATTTACTACAAATCAAACAAAACTGGTATTATAATTATTAAAAATTGAATGTTATTCATTTTGATGTATAGTACCTAATATTAGTATGAATATGTTGTTTAATACTAGAGGAAACCTCTGAGTGCTCCGCACGCCTACAACATTGGAACTTTCTATACACATAATCATGTTATGTTTTCTTTATAATAAAGTTGTGGGTTTAATAATAACCCCAAAGCTAAGGTGGTAAATAATGTTAAATGTTCGAATAAAATTATTTTTTATATTTTATAAGAGAAGTTATAACAAAGGTTAAAAGAACCAGCAAAGCTCAGGTCTACACTTTAAAACCCTAACCTAAAAGCTAGAAATACAAAAATAATTGCTTTAAATTTTGAAAATAGCTGATAATGGAAATATTGTAGCAAATAGCTATATTATCTGTTATTTTATTCCATTGGTAGTTTGGTAATAAATGTAAGTACATGCGTTGGTTTATCACTCTAGGCCTAAACCAAGAATTTTTCCGACTAAATTTACAAATATTGAAATAAAAAAAGGTTTTTGTCGAAATGAATTATAGCCTATGTTACTTAGGGATAGTGTAGATTTTTATTAGTAAAACTATTTTTTCAATCGGTTCAGTAGTGCCAGATATTACCCCCAACATACAAACAAACAAACACAAAAACAAATAATACCTCTTTATAATATTAGTATAGACTATTTATTCGCTGAGCTGATAGTTAGCTTGATTCTATTTGACGACCTATCCACAAAAACTATTAAAAAGTAAAAAATCACAAACAAGATTAATAAAATTATCGTTTTAAAAGAATTGGGTAATGATCCCAAAATATGGTCCAATTATGTGTAGAATCAACTCATATAAAAACAAGTGTACGTCCGTTCGTACGTGAGTAGCAATATAACATAACAGCTGATTTCACACGTCGTCTGTAACACTACAAAACCTAGCGTAGATTATACTTAGTACGAAACTTCTTAGTATATTTCTTAAGTATTTATTTCATATTATGTTAAAACACTATGTTTAGAAGACTCAATTAAAAACGCCTCAAATGTAATACCGCAGAAGAGGGTTCAGTCAGTGCTTCAGTTTTCCAATGTCAAAGGAAAGTCAAGGACTGGTATAATCCAAAGGAAACCTTTTACCGATGTTTATTCGGTATACAAAAATAAATACATAACTACAAGCTCTCAGCATATAATTTCAGACCCGACTGAAATGTAATTCAGCAATTTGTGTACATCTTCCTTTTATAAAAACTCTTATTAGTAGACTTTTGCATACACTTAATATAAGCCGCATGTTATTTGGATATTTTAAAACTTCACATCAAAAATTAAGAACGCACTATATCCATTTCAGAGGTATCACCAAGTCACTAATTTAACACAAATTACATAGTTGGGAAGCGCAATGTCCATTTCAGAGGTATTACCAAGTAAACTACCTTAGCGCTACTTACAAAATGAGGAAGCACAATGTCCATTTCATCAGTAGCGTGACGTGGCTGAACCCATACAGTTATTGAGTTTAAGCCTTTGAATTTACCACTGCCTATTTTATTTCGTCGATTTATTCTTTTACGATGAGCTGTTGCATGAAACTTCTGGTTTATATTAGTACGTGTGTAAACCAATGAAGAAGAAAAACTCGTCGACGAAATAAAACACGCACATCTTCTCTCGGTGCTCCTATAGAAGTTTTAATTTCAAAAAGTTAATTATTCGTATTGTTGTATTAGTAGTATAAATATTTCATTGCAGCAAATTTTCTTTAAATCAAATAACACATCATGCAGTTTATTTTTTTTATTTGTATAGCTATGACATAATATCCATTTTGAGAAACTCCATTGCACGTCTTACTCTATTAGACTTGCTTACTAGACGTAATATTTTGACAAATATGTTTACTAAATACAATTATATTATGTCTTTTTTAATAATTATAATATACTAGCTGCCCGATCCGGCTTTGCACGGATAGACAAATCAAAGTTAAATGTATATTAACAAACAACAAAAAAAATATAAAAAAACATATTACACATGTGTTTTTTATGGGGATTTTTAGTAACTTTGACAATCCGAACCCCCCTAAAATTTCGGATTTTGTTTGAATACCTTTCGTAGCGAGCACCTAGGGCCCTAGAGGAAGCTACCTACCAAATTTCATTCCAATCCATTCGGTGTTTTTTGTAGTAAGTTTGACCCCCCAAGCCTCCCTAAAATTTCGAAGTTTTTTCTAAAACCTTTCTTAGCGAGCGCCTATGGCCCTAGAGGAAGCTACATACCAAGTTTAATTCCAATCCGTTCGGTAGTTTTGAAGAAGTCATTTTTTAATAACTTTCATCCTTCAAACCCCCCCCCCCTAAAATTTTCGAATTTTTCAAACCCTTTCTTAGTGAGCACCTATGGCCCTAGACGAAGCTACATACCAAATTTCATTCCAATCCGTTCGGTAGTTTTTGTGAAATCGTGATGAGTGAGTCAGTGAGTCAGTGGGTTTTGGCTTTTATATATATGGATAATAATTCAGCATAGCCTAAATCGTTTGGCGATCGTATTTCTGGAGATCTACCGGGAAAATTTGTGTGCGGTTTGTTTTAAATGAAAACAATTTTTATCATTATTATGAACAAATTACGAAATATAATTTTTATTTCATAGGTATTTAATAGTTTAGAGATGTCAAATGTCGTTAACAAATTTCCCTTTTAAATAAGCTTTCAAATAATGTAACACAACAACCCATTTTTCCTGTTTGTTTTTTTAAAGAGTACTTACTTGTACTAAATTACAAGTGAAAAAACATGTACCAAGACCGGGATTTGAACCCAGGACCTTTGCCTTTCCGGGGCAACACTCTACCACTGAGCTATCAAGGCAAAGGTCCTGGGTTCAAATCCCGGTCTTGGTCCATGTTTTTTCACTTGTAATTTAGTTAATGTAACCTTTGCTGAGGAAGCGTGTAAGCAGGTAATTTATTACAAATTAAAATTATACTTACTTATAGTCTGAATACGAAAAAAACGAGGTGTGGCGAAAAAATTACTGTACAGTATGATAGCATCAAATACACAAACTGAAATAGTCATTTGTGTAACCAGGAAGCAAAGATGAGTTTGTCGAACGAGATAAACATTTATGACGTCTCGGCTTCGCCTCAGGCGTCAATGTTTATTGAGCGTAAACTTTGCACCCGTAATACACACAAAGTTTTTCCTACAGCTACATTTTAAATTAGTGTTTTAGTTTTTAAAAAGATCTGTTTTACAGAGGTTAGTCCCACAACAATCAAAATTTTCAGAACATCCTACATCAGCTGTGTACTTTGCGCAATAGGGTGAAGTAAATCACAGAGAAATAAATTACTTGACGCTGAACACATTTAGTTTAATTTGCACATTGCTGTGAGTGTGCAAAAACGCACTTTATTAAGTAGCTGCAGGAAAATGTAGTTAAGATTTGATTATTCATGTTTTTACAACAAAACCAATAACCTTCTACAAACATAACGTAAGATAACTGTGGGTCAGTAACTATTAGGTAGTGAAGTAATGACCATGTCTTTCGAATCGGGAATATGAAGAAATACATTTAGTTTGTGTTTTTTTTCCAACGGGAATGTGCTAGCCGCTCATAGAGTACATCACACCATGGCTGTATATATGTAGGAGGAACTTTCTATGTATAATTCGTCAAATTTAGCAAGACCTCTACGATGCGCTGGCGGGAGGGAAGCGTTTAGGCAAGTGGGGACGCCGTTGGCTGGAGGGGAAGGGACGCCACGCTATCACTGTTGTCGCGACAGCTTTGTGTTTTAATACTTCCAGACTGAAGTGTTACGTTCAGAGCTCGGCAATAGACGAGGTTCTCTGACCCCCCACCACTCGAATTAACTCCGAGTCTACTGCGCATCTCGAGGTCATGGCTCATGCTAGAAATACTCTACTATACTCTCCGCGGCCCTGACTTTACACTCGGTTTCCTGATCGCAAGGCTCAGAGTTCACAGGTGTTTTCAAGACGCCATCATCCCCAACGATGGTTGGAAACTGGTTTATTGCCTAAAATGCTTAAAGAGAATTACTTGAATAATTAAGGTGGTTTGTGTGCTTAATCCTAACATACCATAGAGTATTTTTTTTTTTCGTTTTCAGTTTGTAAATATTCAAACTTTTTAAAAATATATGAGATTTATTAAACTTTCACGACAAAGCATAACGAAAACAAAACTTCAAGTTCGACCCATTGTTTCACTTGATAATAGCCATCGCAGAAGTGAACACACATAAGAACCATGCACAAGCATAACACCAGCAGTCTTGTCGTGGACATCGCATGTAAAGTGCGAGCGTTACACTCGATTTCACTTTCACCGTGCAGTACGGAGTGCCCATAAGCCATGTTATCCAAACGGCAGTCTCAGCTATACTAACCCTCCAAAAAACATCAACTCCCACGCAACGCTTGGACAGTTGTCGCAACCCAAGGCGTATTAAAGAAGGTGTGTGCATGCGCATCTTCTCCCTCCACTCCAGCCTACCCGTGACGTAGAGCACTCGGAGCTCCAGTCTAGACTCCTTCCCCATATTTACCGCCGAAACCTGCACGACCTTCAAGTTTTTTTGAAGTCAAATTATGTTATTAATTATAGGCAAAATAGTGTATTATTGTAATAACATTTCTTATAATTAATAACCATTAATTATAATGCCTTTTTGTGCCGTGTTTGGCTGCGGTAACTCAAACAAAAAAGACAGCTTTTTACGAGTAAGGTTTCATCGATTCCCAAAAAATGTTGATCCACGAAATAAAAAGCTACACTATCCCTGATTAACATAGGCTATAATTCATTTTTATAAAAACTTTTTGTATTTCAATATTTGTAAATTTAGCCGGAAAAAATCTTAGGTTAGACCTAGAATGATGAACCAACACAAAATGTATTTACATTCATTACCACAGCGACCAATTGAATAAAATAACAGATAAAACGACTGTTTGCTCCAATATTTCCATTAACAGCTGATTTCATACTTTGAAGCAATTATTTGTATTTTTAACTTTTAGGTTATGTTTTTATTAAAGTGTAGACCTCAGCCTTGCTGATTCTTTTAACCTTTATTATAACTGCAGTTATAAAATATACGAAAAATTTGATTTGAACATTTAACATTATTTACCATCTTAGCTTTAAGGTTAGAATCTTAAACAATTATTATAAAGAAAACATAAAATGATTATGTGTTAGAAGGTTCCAACGAGGTTGGCTTGCGGAGCCCGCAGGGGTTTCCCCTATTTTTATATATTTTGGAGTTATACCTAAAAATTTTTGTAGTATTTTTCTAAAACCCTTACTTTTTAAACTTTGGTTTACCAATTTGGTTTTTTTTATACATTCTATCTAAGTGATAATGACAAGTGTACAAACAATAAAAAAGTGCCTGACGCTTAGACGGTTAAAACATATATTTTTAGAGTATTATAATTGTTTTATGTTCGAAGTGGACAGAATTGATGGCGTAACTGAAACGCTGTTGTATGTTGTTAAATAATTTTAAAGAGTAACAAAAATAAAATATTGGTGGTACAAATTATTTTATTTATTTGATGTATAACTCTTTAAAAAAATATATATATAGCCCTAAAATATGCTAGGTTACAATTACAATTTAAAAAAAAATTATTAAAAAATTATTTTAGTACAGTAAAAAAATAAATATTTGTTGGTAGTCAAATTTACGATACATAAATAATCCTGTGACAAAATTTTGACATAAGTAATGTATTGTTAATACTGAAATAAAACTCAATGTTGTATTCACCACGACATTTTATTTATCACCTAGACTACTATTTTTTAATTATTTCATTGATAATTAGTTTATATTTATTTATTATTTATCCTTGGACAGGCTAACTAAACAATCACAATTTTAGATAGTTTCAATTTTTGAAAAGTAAATTAGTAGCCTACTAGTAATAGTAGGCCTAGTAAACATAACAAAACCAATAAACTGGAAAAATAACCATGTTATTGATGGTAAAAGGTTTTACCTTATAGAGCAGCTTAAATTTGACAACTCTTTAAAAATTCATATTTATACATTGAACAAAGTTTACCTGTTCACAACAATGTGAATAATAAATAACGAAGAAAAGTGAGAACTAATAACAAATTAGATTAGCGTACATTCAATCGCCGCAAGAAGCGAGTAACTATGGTTCCGATTACAATCTTATTATGTAGGACAGCTATAACTTTCATAAAAAAAATTGATGTCAGTATTTACTAAATTTTATTCTCTACATTTCTATGTCTTTGAATGCCTCCCGAAAGTAATAGTAAAAAACTTCCTCACTTAGGGTAGTTTTTATGTCAATCAAACCCGTATATTAGATTTAGACTTGTTTAAAAATTATACGCCAAGAATATTTGACCATGGACATATATCATTTTAATGCTCACTTTATTACCTTTCCATCAATACCAAACACATAATTTTTAGACAACCATAAAGAATTTAATTCGCAGTTTGAGCAAAAGCTTACAATTGCGTTTGGAACTGCTGGTACAGTGTGTAGCACGTGACGTAGCTGCGCGTGCCGGACGAGTTCACGCTCCTCGATGCACACACCTTCTTTAATACGCCTTGGTCGCAACCCGCATCATAATAAACGTGATGTTCCTAGTAATGGTAGTAAGTATGACTATCTTCTGTAAGACCTGTACTGCACGGTAACGGTGAATTGAGTGTAGTAGTGTACTAGTGTGTAAAAGTGTTATTAAAATGTTACATAATGTGTTTTAATTTTTATAACTAATGACGAAGGACAATTGTCAGTAATTTGAAAATGGCTGGATAGCCGAAACTGCTGTCGTGGACGCTGAAAATAGACTATCGGGCGGTAAGCTCAACAAGTTATGTAAATAGTCTTTTGAAAGCGGGACAAACGGAAGGTTGTGTTAAATTACCGGTATTTGATTTAATACTTAACATTGCTACACCTAAATTATTTAAAGTTATTCTTGTTGGATATTTAAAATTATGTTAAACTTAACAAAACACGAATGCATAGTCAATGAATTACAGTCTTACTTGCACAAATACAGCTGTTTTATTACTTAAATAATCTATATTAGAATTCAGCTGTTTATATATTAACGATCTTCCACTGTTGTGTAACAATGCTTCATAATTTGACTTTATTTTGGTTTTAATTTTTGTTATAACTTCCTCAATCATAAAATTCGGAAACACATAATTATTGGGAATATCATACAGTTCACATAAAACTTGCCACTCATTATACAAATATACTTTTTTGGCCAGTACCTGCTTTAGTAGGAGATTTATGTAACGAGTTGAGGGCAGCTTAAAACATTTCTTCATGTACAACAATTGCAGTTTAACTGTGTACACAAAAATCGGATATATTTCAGTTTCTAGAAACAAGGCATAATTAGGTGCATTTGCCGGCAATTTAAACATTTTCTTTATAAAAAAACGCTGTGTCACTTCCACTGAGTCATATGATTTATATCCCCACACCTGGGCACCGTAACTTATTATTGACCTGAGGACAGAATTAAAAATTACCATTTTCTTCTCAAACGATATGTTCTTGTTTAAAATTATATTATTGAAAGAATTGAGCGAAAATTTAGCTGCTGATGATTTGTTCCTAAAATGCTCCTCCAGAGATAATTTTGTTGAGAGCGTTACGCCTAGGTATTTATACTTATTGACCACTTCGATTTGTTGTTCCCCGTAACTCCAATTCTCGTGCTTTGCTGGTTTGCCTCCATTTCTAAATACCAAAATTTTTGATTTATCCAGATTAACAATGAGGCTCCATTTTAAGCAATACTTATGAAATGCATTGATCATATTTTGCAATGTGCGCTTATCCGATGCCAGAAAAACAATATCATCTGCGAAGGCTAATAGTTTAATGATGGTACCCGCAATGTTAACTCCACCCTCCAATTCGTTATCAATATCATTTATAAACAAAGCAAACAGCAGTGGGCTTAGATTACACCCTTGCTTGACTCCAGAACATGTTTCAAATTCCTTAGATAAACCCTTTGAGTTCCACACCGTTGCAAGAGTATTTGTATACAAATTTCTTAAAATATTTATAACCTTTGTAGACATACCATACTCCGTAAGCTTATAAAACAGTGCATAACGGTCAACTCTATCGAATGCTGCAGATAGATCTACAAAAAATGCAAACACTTTACTACGTTTCGTACTCAGTTTAATCTTCACTATACTTATCAAATGATGTATGTTATCTATTGTACTATACGACTTACGAAACCCAGCCTGGAATTCCTTTATTATACCTCGTTTGTCTGCCCAATGAGTCAATCTTTTTAGAAGTAGGCTAGCAAATATTTTGCCAAACACGTTATTAAATGACAATCCTCTGTAATTGGAAGCGTCACTCGTATCGCCCTTTTTATGAATAGGGAAGACAATTGATCTCTTAAAACTTTCAGGCACAGCATTAGTTTCAAAAATTGCGTTATAAACCTCCACCATCTTTTGCAACATTGAATGTGGGGCATATTTAAAAAATTCGTTGGGTATCCTGTCATCCCCAGGTGCTTTATTGTCCTTGATCTTCCTAACAACTGCAAACAATTCCGCCATTTGGAAAGGAGCGTCCAAAAATTCATCCTGTATAAAAGGTTCAGCCCAGACAACATTGCAAGTATTAATTCTTGGGTTTAGGAGACTTCTAAAATGGTTTACCCAATTTGCAGCTGTAATACTGTTGTTCGTCATAAAGGATTTATTTTTCAAAATACGTACCATCTTCCAGAACTGACCGGCGTCCTACACTTCATCTAGTTTTACTACGCAACTATGAAAATATTCCTTTTTCTTTTCTGCACACATTCTTTTATAAACTCTATTCCAATATATGTATTGTTGTTTGATTGCAACTGCGTTAGTACTCCTATACAAGTTCAAAAGCTTGAATACTCTATCTCGCGCTCTATAACATTCTACATCAAACCAGACTTGTTTAAAGCATCTTGTTGTACACACTCCTCTTCTCTTAGCACATTTCCGAACTATCTCAGTTATAGAATCACTATCCTCTTCAGGGTGCCCTGTCCATATTCTCTCCTTCATTTCTATATTTATTTTGCTCTCCCATTCCTTCGCACTTTGAATACTCCAATTAAGTTTCGGAAGAATTGGAATACTATCCTCGTGGTCTACGACCTTCTTTCCTAGTGTGATTTTTACATTTATAGGCATATGATCAGATAGAAGTTGTCTGCACACCTGGAAGAACTCAATGTCCTTCAATAACTCCAAAGAAACTGCACACAAATCTATTACCGAAGAGCCCTGTCCACCAAGGAATGTAAACTCTCCCTTTTCATCTCCAAACACGCGACCACTAAGAATAACCAGGTTAAAATCTTCAAATGCCGATAACAGTTTAACTCCATTAGAGTTGAGCTTAGTATCCCTTGAACTTCTATGTCCTCTCAGTAGCTGATGTGAACTATCCAATAGGTCATCTGGCTATATTTTGTCGGTAAAGACTTTAAGAAAAACTATGAGATAATGACGATACAGCTGTATGTTGTATTATGTTTAATGTTTTATCACATATATACTAATATTATAAAGAGGTAAAATTTGTTTGTTTGTTTGTATGCAGGGAGTCATTTCTGGAACTACTGAACCTATTGAACAAATAATTTTATTAATAAAATGCTACACTATCTCTGAGTAGCATAGGCTATAATTCATTTTGATAAACACATTTTTAAATTTAGTCGGACAAAAATGCTTAGGATAGGCATAGATTGATGAACCAACACATGTATTCATTACCATAGCAACCAATTGAATAAACTAACAGATAAAACAGCTGTTTGCTCTAATATTTCCATTAACAGCTGATTTCAAACATTGAAGCAACTATTTGTATTTCTATCTTTTAGGTTAGGTATCATTATATATATTATCTATTTTATTATATTGATTGTTTTGACAGTTACAATATCCAATCGAAAATCAAAAGTGCTAAAAAAAGGTGTCTAGACATTTTTTTTTAAATGTACAGTTTTTGAGTAATTTAGGTTTGAAAATCTCAAACAGCCGACATTTTAAAACGCATGATTGGATTTCATCGCTTTATTTTCTTGAGATATATAATTCTTAGGTCAATCTTTATGCCAAGTTTAAACTCAATCAGTCAAACTGTTCTCCAGAAATGAATTATTTTGTATAAAAAACAAAAAGGCGGATATCTGGAAAACGAAGCGTTTTCGGGCCTATGTTTGTATGCACTTTTTTATTCCTTTTTGTATGCGGAATCTTCTCCCAAAGTCCTGGAAGGTTTTTTTTACACTATGTATACTCGCAGCAAAAGCGTACGTACAGAAATTCTCTTTCAAAACTAATATAACTGAAAAGTAACTATTGTAGGCATTTTTAAGAACTATCTGGGCAATTAAAATTACAAAATTTTGCTTCAAAACAATAGGTTTACAAATCGTCGTGTTTCGGTTAATCGGTTACGAAAGAATGATTCATTATTTTCCAGAATAAAATGAAGTATTGTTTCCTTTTAAGACTATTCAATTGTCTACACGTGTAGTACAACATCCCGTAGTTTTAAATTAATCAAGGTTTTGATTGAAACAAACACAATTAACTGAGTGTAATGAACAATTAATTGTGAATTGACTTGTGGTTAAACATTATTCTTATGATCAGAGCATTCGGTCGAGTATTACACATACAATGTTTAATGTTAGTGTAATTTATTTTATTTAAGTGTCCATTTTAATTATTATTTATTTGTAAGGGTAGCTATCCTATTTTATTACTTTGACTAACTTCGTTAGGTTAGAATAATTACAATGTTCAAACTAACAAAATTGCTTTTTACAGATTTTGGCATGACAAGGTTCTATCTGAATTCCTCTGTATTGCTCTTATTGCTCTGTGTTGTCTAATAAGCCATTTGCTAGAAGTACAAAGTTCTAACTTACAAAATATGTTTATAGAAATTTGGAATGAATTGGTTCTATTTGGTTGCTATATATTTCCATGTACAGATAGAACTTTGTTACTATTTTCAACTGTGAAGCGCCTATCTCAAAGAATGACACGGTTGTGTCTTGCCTGTTAGAACCATTTCATTTTTAAAAAGATTTTAAATCATGGAGGTGGCCAAGGTTTTAACAGCAGTAGATTTAACCTTGTCTTCTAAAAATTTTAAATTTTGTTAAATACAAGGTTCTAACTGTAAACAACCAATTCTAACTTATAAAAATCTAATCATCCAATATTAACAAAAAAATATGTCCATGTTTACAATGCAATTACTATGTCAACTCAAAATGTCAAGTTGATAGGAAAACAAAATAATGTAAGTACAATAAAAAAACAAAACTTCAAACTCATTTTTCGTAAAACTATTGTCTGGTCAGTTAAAACATTGTCATTCTAACCTAATAACTTATCTAATTGCAAATTGTTTTTAAGTCATGTAAGAATAATATCACGCTCATTTAGGTAGCTTTAGAAAGTTAGTGCAATTTATTTGTATTGCATAAGGGTATTCCAATTTATTTGTCATTCTCTAAATAATCCTGATAATAACAAGTGTAAATTGTAAAGTCTTTAGTGAAATAAATTGAGTAGTATTTGGGTATAAATAAAAATTAAGTGTATGTATTATTATTTAATTTTAAGGGTAGTTATTCCATTTCATCCCTTTGACTTAAGTAATTGAATTGCAAATGGTTTTTTTATATCATCTAAAAATAATATTACATAATTAACTAGCTTTATAGCTTGTTAGTTAGTATAGAAGTTAGTTTAATTTGTATTTTATTGTATAGGTGTTGCAACCCAATTTCAACCCCTTATAATGTAGTTACTTCTAAACATTCCCGGTAATGATATGGATAAACTGAAATATTTAGTAAAATTGGTCCAATAGTTTATGAGTCTACAGAGGACAAAGAAACAATCCTTTATTTTTATATATAGAGATACAATTGTCTTTGCTAGTTAAAATATCAGTAAGAAATTCCAAAGCTAATTGGAAGCGGTTGATTTAGTTAAATTAAACATGTTTCCAATTGGACAGTTCAATCAATTATTGGACGAGGATCCAATTTAAACGAAGCCTGATCACAGTTTACAGCGACCACAAACATTAGTTTCCATCGAAGTACGGAGAAAACATATCGGCTTCTGACTACATGTTATTTCAAAATTGCTATGCAAAATATAATTAAATTCTTATAGTTGACAAGCATTATTTCTTGGCACAGTCGAGTAAATAGTTTAGTAAAAGGAGTATTTGATGTTCTACTTTATGCAACAAAATTCTTAAATGAATATTTTTTTATTAAACTAAAACTTATAGCTTTCAAGCCAAACATTAGACATTAGATTATGTCAAACAGAAACTAACGGTTACATTTGTTCAGCTGTTTAAACAACACTACTACTAAAAATGCTAACGACCTGTTGTTGTTTTGTTCTATGTTTGAAATAATTACATTTAAACATCTAGCTACCACACATTTCAATGTTGTGCATTTCGCATTTATTGCATAATTTTACTTTCTTACTATAGAGAAAGTATAGTGATCGAAAAAAATTCGATGTTGAGATTTTTGTGGAAATTTCCATTTTGGGACCCCCCTGAGTCCAAAAAAATGGTTTTAACAAAAGGTCTGTCTGTCTGTACGTATGTCTATATGCATACAAAGCTAGAGAAAACTATTTGATCGATTTCGAACAAATTTGCACTAAACATGACAGTTAGGCCTGTATAGATGAACGAAAAAAGTGTTTAATTTTTTTTTAAACAACCTACTTTTTGGTAAAAAAACCAAAAACATCTGTTATAATTTTTTTATAAAAAAACAGCTCTAACGATTTTGATACAATTTGGCTTATTTGTAGCCCTTAATTACTGTAGTATGCAAAAAAAAACCCTTCTTTCTAAAAATTATTTTTGGGATTTTTTGGCCAAAAAGAGGGTTGCTTTTCAAAACCATTTTTCGTGCATCGTAAATTTTATTTTTACTCCTACATCTTAAAAAATATTGTAAAAAATAAAATTTACGAAATAGATTTAGAAGCAATTTTTTAGGACAAGCAATTTGAAATAAACATTTATTGTCTCTTGAAAGTTTTTCTAAAATTTTCCTTTCCGAGATATTAGCAACTTTATGTCGATTTAGTTCAACACGTTAAGGGCCGCTATTTTGTTTTGGGTGGTCCAATTTTTATTTTCTTTATGTCATTTTCCTAGTCTTAAAAATAGACCTTTAAAATGAGGTATCACATGATCATACTTCCCATTTAAAAATATTGAGTAGCCCCAAAAATTCCGATTTTGAGTTGGGGGGCAACATTGCCGTATGCATGGGGAAGTGTGCTTTTATGACCTATAAACAACCTCCGGGTTTGGATTTTCTATCAATGCTCGGTGGAGAGTTAAGGGGGTGTCTCCAGACTTTTAACTAACCCTGTATGTTTGTGAGAAAGTTTCTGGTACCGTTTATTATTTCTAACTTCAAGTAAAAATTTAAATAACTAGGGGCCCTGCCAGTGCTCGCTTAGCTCGACAACCCCTACCGTGACATTGGTGATGCAAATGCAAACCGCTAGTTCTTTAATTTTGATCATCATTTTTAAATTTGTTCAGAAATTAAGATTGATTATCAAAGAGGCACTTTGATCTAACTTGGGTGGTGGGGGTTAGCTGTTAGCTATACATAATTCAAGACATGGATTGAAATAGACACGCAACATTACCAACATTTAATTTGTCAACAAATCTCTAATTTTGTCTTTTTACATAATTTTTTAAATTTGTTAACAGGAATTTTAAATATCTTTGGAATAAAAAGTAGTCTAAAATATTCTTCGAAAAGTCCTCTAAATGGTAATGAAAGTTTATTCAAAATCGGTTCAGCCATTCCGGAGAATAGCTCGGCAAAACAAACAGACAGGTAAGCAATTTATAAATTAAATGTGTGTTTAGGTTTTGGTAATGTATGAATAACCATATGATCTTAGAAAAAAGCCTATATTTTTAAATCTCAGACAGATACTTCAATAATTGTATTTATATGTATGGATTAGTTCACGCAGCTTAACCGCTGGCGTGAGTTGAGCGAATTTCCAAAATTAGGTTTATATGTTTTAGAGTTTCAAAAGTTTGAAAAATTTGTCTAATAAGGAAGACGCTGAATAGCTGCCTATATGTACGAAATATATTAGTAGAATTTGTTTTCACCTCAGCCTCCAGCCTCGGCTCACACGATGATTTGTTCCGCTCGCAGCGAAATAACTCGCTTTGCGTTTTTGCACCTCAACCGCAAAACGTGGCCGCTAGAGTGCGAACACAAATGTACAAAAATATGTAAAATTTTTAATGACACCCCAAAACAAGTTCTGGGGACACTGATAGGTGCTCATTGACTGCTCCCGACCTTAGGTCTTTCCATAAGGGTGGCTGCAATAGCAAGTGTTTCCTATGGAAATTCCCTAATAAGCAGTAAAATGTCGGAGTTTGTGTCACTAAAAACTTGAGTATGATGAAGTTAGGGCAACACAAGACAACGTCTTTTTCACAACCTTGTGGAGCAAAGTATACCGCACTTTTACTACCTGACAAGGTTAGATAGATAATGGGTACACTGTTTGAACTGAAACACCAATATTTCGCAAGCAATTTGAGGAAAATATTTTAAGTAGCAAATGACATTTTGTGTATGTGAGCTATTTAAGGAAATTAAAGGTAAACATTTTGAAAATACATTTTGGTTTACTTGGTCTCGTATCAAGATGGCTGACCCAAATGTTAATCATTTTGGTTTTTGTGTTATTATTTACTTTGAACGGTTTTATTCATGAATAACTTTTTAATATGTTACTTACCGCCAGCAATCCTTTTATTTGAAGTTTTACCTTCAATACATATATTCCACGACACGTGTTTCGGAATTTAGTTCTTCCATCGTCGGGTGGTCAAAACACATTTAAAAACGTTTAACATAATTTATAGAAAACAAATAAAACACAAACGACAAATTATGTGTTTTCTATAAATTATGTGTTTTGACCACCCCACGATGGAAGAACTAAATCCCGAAACACGTGTCGTGGAATATATGTATTGAAGGTAAGACTTCAAATAAAAGGATTGCTGGCGGTAAATAACATATTAAAAAGTTATTTATAAGCATATCCGGTGCTCTAGATTTCATATTGTAATTATTCATGAACTAAACATTTTAATAGAACAATTTAAAACACAGTCAAACTTTCCAAAAATGTTCCATCATTAACTAATATTTCAGATGTTACATTTACTGTTTCTTAAAACTTAGTCATAAAAAGTTAACATTATCTTCTGCCTTTATTTTGAAATTGTTGGTTTTTTTTTTTTTAGTTTAAAAACAAAATAATTTCAGTTTTAAAACTCCATCTATTTTATATCAAACTCAATGCCATTTAAATTATTTTTAGATATGGCTTTTTCATTTCCTTCCTATAAAATTTTGAGGCCAAAAGAAATGTAAAAAAATAAAAAATATTTTTAATGTAGAAAAACTGTTGGAAAACAGCCCAAATGTGACATCGTTTGAGAGTACACACCTCAGAAATATTTTGTAAAATTTAGCATTTGAGATTAAAAACGTAAAATGATACTGATTAAATATATAAACAATTTTAATTGTGTGCTAAAGACCAAATGGGAGTGGTTTAAACTGTTTAGTTAACACAACTTACAAAAAGAGAAAGCACAATGTTCATTTTTTAATACAACTTTCGAAATCAGGAAACACAATGTCCATTTCAGAGGTATTACTAATTAAACTATACATTGTATTAATATTAACAGATTAAGCCTATGATGTATTGCAATCTATTACACTTTTATATACCCAACTTAAATGTACTAAATTATCAATGCGATACTATAATGCGACTATAACCTGCAATTAAACGTTAAACTTAGCGAGGAAAATCATAATACTTTAAATTCTAAGTAAGTTTGGATACGAAAAATAGCAACAAATATTAGCTAATACGTTATTTTAGTAGTTTTTAAAGCATAATTAATAACTTAAATGTTTTTGTAACGAAGCGTACAGATTAGTTAGATATCGGATTACAGACACATTTATTTCGATCTATTATGAAATGCAGGTAAACTAGAAAAAGCTAAAATAATTGTAATTGTAAAATTAATTCTGTAGAGTATAATAGCATAGAAACACCGATTATTAGCGAATTGAAATATGAAAGATAATCTAATACAGTGACCCTTATGGTGAGACCTAAGGTGGAAA
>JAGFPH010004285.1:110742-123544 GCA_018207615.1 Philaenus spumarius
ATCCCGTAACCTGTGCGGCCTCGGATCATGGACTGCTTAGCTTCGCTAGTTTCCATCCCGTAACCTGTGCGGCTTCGAATAATGCACTGCTTAGCTTCGATAGTTTCCATCCAGTCCGTCGGCCTAACTAACCTGGTCCTTATACAGTATTTTACGTTTAAATCGATTTTGGTCGTGTAAAAAAAGCTTCTGATCCGAGGCCGACGCTGCGAGCGAAGCGAAGCAGTCCCTAATCCCAGGATGCAAGGTGCAATCTCGAAAATTCTACTAATATATTTGCTCAGCTATCCAGAGCCTTCGTGAGTAGAACAATTTTCCAAAGAGTTGGATAAAACACTAAGACATGAAAAACTAAATTTTGGAAATTTGCACAACTTACGTCAGCGGTTCAGCTGCGTAGTCGAATTATTTTCTATTCACTTCTGAATTTATGAATACTAAATACATATTTCAAAAATTGTATCCACCAACTACTGTCAAATGAAGTGCAATGCCATTTTTTATTCAAAATTATCCAAATGGCTATCATAGTAGAATCACCTTTTTTTATTAAGACATACATGTTCATTAAGGGTCGGCTCTAGCTGTCGGCCATGTTGGTTGACACTCCATAAGACCAATGTTAAATTAAAATCCATATTTTTCCTTTATTTTTGATCGGATAATTATGAACGATATGTCATTTTAAAGCTTTGGCCAATACGCATGCAAATGGCTTTTCCAAAATTAAGAAAAACGTTTTGTTTAATATTTATTAACAATTTAAAAAAATAATTTTTAATAATGTTTTATGTTGTCACTATTAGTTATAGCGAAAAAGTACCAAGCCATTTGCATGAAGAATTTCGTCCCCAAGAGTTTGGTATTTTTTTGAAAACGCTATTTGAACAATTGCGGGTTTTAAATGGATTTAGGCTGAGCAATGTCCGTGTAACCTACCGCCGCTATAGGGTGACTTTAAATATTTTTTTACGATGTAACTATTAATTATAGCGAAAAATTATCAAGCCATTCGGATAAAGAATTTTGTCCCCAAGAGTTTGGTATTTTTTTGAAAACGCTATTTGAACAATTTCGGGTTTTAAATGGATTTAGGATGAGCAATGTCCGCGTAACCTACCGCCGCTACGCTGGAGTCGCAGGTTGCTTTCTGTTTTACTAGAGCCGACCCTTAACCAAACATTAACCTAGTACTTTGTAGGCATGCACTTAAACACCTTAACATTAAGGTCGCCTAAAATACTTTGGCAAATTATTGTTTATTTATTTAATTTAGGTTTTGGGCAAATGTTATTTGTTATAGCAACGTAACTAACACATAATACAAATTTAGCAGCATTGCATATGATATAGAGTTTAAATCATAAAATATAAAAATAAATTATCTAAACTGAAAGTTGACTCAGAAGTATTTCAGAGTGAGTCGCACAACTCCGGCTACAAACAGAACACATTATTCACCAACACAAGACAATTATTACAGTACTTTTACTCCTATCTAATTAACTCCTATCAATGATTAATTTTGCTATTTCATTAACTCAAAGAAGCTTATTAAAAAAAAGGGAATTTATGTCCTCAGAGGTTTTGCACTCAAAATAGACACAATTGTTTGTTAAAATAACAATTTATTTAAACTATTTTACACAAACCCAAACTGTATTTTCAACTAAAAAAATGGGTTTAATTAACAAATTGCAAGACGCAAATTTAAAATATCCCAAAATATACAGTCTGATTCAGGAAAAAAATAGAGTAACTTTTAGGACGTATTCTACTAGTGAAAATAAAGAAAGCGTTCACATAAACATAGGTTCGTAAATGCTTCGTTTTAAAGTTATCCACCATTTTGTTTTGTTCACTATAAAACAATACCCTCAACATCTTACTTATTCCAAATAATAACAAATTAATTTCCTGATTTGATATTATTAAAAATATAATTTTTCAGGAATTCGACTGTCCATTACTTTGAAACGAAGCAAGATAGAAAGTTTTAGTTTACGCCATTCTTTTTCTCATTTAATAAGCTTTACAATGGTGTGACCTAACTTTATATTTGAAATTGTTTAACCCCTACCCCCTTCAACCCCGTAAATATTATACAGGGTCAAATATGTCAAAAGATTTGACCAGTTATGCAACACAAGATATAAACAACGTAACACATTTTCAGTAACAAAAATAAAATAATGAAAGTTGTTAAAGGGACTTTTTGAACAATGTGTAATACTTGTGATGAAAGCAATTAGCATTAATAAAATATTCTAAGTTGTATATTAAATATATAACAATCGGAATGGCGACTATGCTAAAACCTTCCTTCCCTTTGTGTTTATAATTGAATCACGACAAGAAATCTAATTTATATCGTGAATTAAACTTAATCAAGTTATGGTTCAGGAAAATCGATCCATACTACAATGGACCGAACTATGCACCTTCGACTTACCTTCGTAACTGCACTCACAAAAACTGCACAGAACTAATATTGCGAAACATTGTCGAATATAGTTTGAGAATTTAATTTTGTTTTGTAAAAACATTGTAATTTTGTAGAAATCTTTCAAACGCGTCACGCCATTTTTAGAATCTGACCTACTTTAATAAACGGTTACGTCGGTACAATCTTATCTGATAGTCTTATCTCTTTCTAGACTTGTTTCGAAGATTGGTGATGTGGAACAGAAGTGGTTCTGTAACTATCAATTAGATAAGTTTAAAGTTACGTAAGATTAACATAGGCTTTGCATAGTCTATATTAAATCTGTGGTCGTCAATTGGATAGTGGGTATCATAGTGATTAATTTGTGTTGTTTTAAGGGTCTTTTATATCGTCACAATAAAATATTTAGATTTTATAGCAATATTTTTTGACTTGTTCAGTTTTTCATTTCCGTAAAACTCGAGATTTTTTTAAATTTAAACGACGTTTAAATGCATACACATTTTTTATATTCATAATGGTTAAATAATTAAATAAACTAAAACAGCATATCAAAAGTAAGATGTATTTTGGAAAAATAACTAACAATACCTCGACAGTGTGATACAAAGCGACTGTAACTAATATATAAATTAGGCCTATAATGGTAATTTGTGGGAGCTAATTCTCTCAATAATATCGGTGAACGGTATGTGCAACTTATATATTAACTGGAAAAGACTGTTTATTTTTTTTTACTGAGTCGAAAATGTGTAAATAGCAACATATTAAATTAATATACAGACTGTCTCGCAACCATTCACCAAACTTCACCAGTTTAACCAGCAGGTTAAACATAGCAAATAATACAATATATCATGTTTCCTAACTTATGTGTAAGTGTGTGTGCGTTTTTATGAACAAAATATTATCTAATGGGCAGTTCAAAGTAAATTATGAAGTCAGCGTAAAAGTTTAGCACATTGGTTTACACAAATGTACAACATTTGTTTTGCTGACATTATCCGATTCAAGATCGTGGCGGTTCAAATGTTTCAAAGTTGAATATTTTAAACAACTTAAGGGGGCACTCCATCATAACACTAATTTATTTAGTTTTTCAGGCTATAATAACCATATTTTTTTAAAGAGTTGGTATAAGTAAGATTTAACTTTTGTCACAGACCCTTTACCCCCTCGGAGTGGGGCACTTTTCCATAAAAAACAAGCATTTACTATGGCATGCCTAACTCAAGAACTATGAAAGATGGGGTCAAAGTTTTTTTTACTTTGTAGAGGACATTATCTGTAATTTCATCTAGCATGGAATTGCGATTTTTTTAATAATTTAAAAAAATAATAACTTAATTTGTTTATTAAAATATTTTTAAAAACTAAAAATTAATTATTAATATTGAAAAAATATTTGAAGGTAAAATGTCAACTATTTTATGCTAGAGGTCATAGAATGAAGTTATCTTCAAAATAAAAAAAAAAAATCAAGAAGATATCTCTAATAGAAATTGAGATATGCCCGCCATAGTGATTGAAAACGCGTAAAAATAAAATTTTCGGAAAACAGCCCACAAAAGAAAACAAACACCATATCAGTTGCTAAGCAAATCTTGCAAGTGTATTTCTTTATATTACTTAGTATACATAGTTTGTTTCAATTACACTAAAACTCTCCTGCTCTATAGGTCTCATCCTTCCATAGGTATCTTTCAGTTTTTGTTCGCGGTAAGTTTTATCATTTGAATTTTATTTATATATTCCTTGAAAATAAAATTGTGTGCAAGCTTTTAGTTATCGTTAGATTTGAATGGGTTAGAATAACATTTTCCCTGCTTATTATATATCAATCTCTTCAGAAAAACATAGTGAATAAGAAACTGCAAAGAAAAAAAATGGTTGAAAATGTGTTTTTGACGATTTTTAGGGTGGAATGCCCCCTTAAGGTGGTACGAACAAATTTAAGATACAAACAATCTAGAGAACTCAAAGATAAATAAAACGGCATATAACTTTTTATAATTGAGTCAAAAGTAACTCTTATAGTATAATAATTCTGGCTGAAAGTAGTTTTCGGTGATTAGGCCTACTACATACACGGAAAGTGGTCGTGGAAACTAGTTCGGACTGATTCATTGTATTTTCACAGTTACCCTTGACTCGATTATAAAAACCGATACGCCGTTTAGTTGGATTTGTCTTTAATTATATTATCTACATTATTTGGATCCTACATTTTTCGTTAAATGTTAAGTTTTTTTAGATATTAAACTTTTAAAAGTTAGAAAATCCGCCATCTTGAAACGGGTGAGTTCAGAAAAATAAAATCCAACCAGGTTGTTATAAACCAATGTGATAAACTTGAACGCAGGGTTTCAATAAACCTTAGACCGTTCGTAAGATAGCAACTTCTAAACTAAGCATGATAGGACACATGTTATATTGTGTTATTTTTGCGAGTTTTGACCTGCTGAATAACACAGTAAAGTTTGATAGAATGGTTAGGAGGCATCCTGTATGTATTAGAAGCAAACTTTGTGAATTGTGACCTTTGGTAAAGCATCATTGGCAAGAAAAATTAAAATACAATCTGTTCATGATTAAACCATTCACAAATTTGTTCTTTGAGAAACTGTATGTTGTTTTAAATAAGATGAAATTTATATTCAAGAAAAAAAAAGTTAACTTTAAAAAATAAATAATTAAATTTTTTTATTTTTTAGTCTTATTTTTTAGTCTGGGGACCATGATCAGTGCTCACCTACTACACCCAACAAAATAAATGAGCTCCCGAAGTGAGTGCATACCGTCGTGCATCACCATGTATATACAGCTTTTAATGACACCCGAAAAAGATTTCTGGGGACCATGATCAGTGCTCACTTACTACATCCAACAAAATTAATATTGCATTGTCCTCGATCCTTGATAAGTGTGCAAAGTTCCAAATCAATCCGACGTTTTGAAGGGGGTGAAAATCAAGTCGTATTCTGGGGACCATGATCAGTGCTCACTTACTACACCCAACAAAATTAATATTGCATTGTCATCGGTCCTTGATAAGTGTGCAAAGTTCCAAACCAATCCGACGTTTTGAAGGGGGTGAAAATCACGTCGTGTTCTGGAGACCATGATCAGTGCTCACTTTCTAAACCCAACAAAATTAATATTGCATTGTCATCGGTCCTTGATAAGTGTGCAAAGTTTAAAATCAATCCGACGTTTTGAAGGGGGTGAAAATCACGTTCAAAGATTCCGTTACACAGATACATACCAAGCTAACAAAAGCGTATTAAAAACTGAAACATCTTTCAATGTAAAACGCTGAACAAAACTATGATTTTGGTAGGCTATCATTTGTTAGTTTAAGGGAATCCGAAACTAAAAATCATTTTATTAAATTTTAATATTCTATATACTTTTCTGAGTATGCATGCACATTTTTAGGCCTTTTTTTTAGGTGATTATTTTTATCATATTACTAAAAAATAAAATAAAAATGTAGTGCAATTCGCGATTGCACAGTGTTGAAACTTTGAACTCCGTTTCCCGAAAGTTTACTTTTCCATGTTTGGATGTACTTATGACTGAATACAATCTGAAGCATTAGACCTAGGCTTTTGAAAATTTTACCAGTTTATTTTGGACTTATTTAGAAAGTTTTTGGGTATGAAAAACACTTTAACCATAAAAACACTAAATTAATTTTTTATAATTACATACAAAATTTGAATTTTTAAAAAAATATAGGCTTAACCTTATAACTTTTTTTGAAACAGCACATAGTTTTCTATACCCAACAAGTTTATATTATAAGCTACAAAATATTAAAAACATTATTCAAATTGGTTAAAAAAACAAACAAAGAACCAAATAAAAATAACAAAAAAACGATAATAATTTATCAAAATTTGTAGTTTAAAAGTCCATAAATGTGTGGGTAAAAGTTTTCACCCCCAAATCATTTTTTTAGTTTTACCAAACAATTTAGAAATGAATTCAAAGGTTAAATCCTAAAAATACCAAAAAAGTATGTTTTTGGTGATGGATCTCCTTGTTTGGAAAGTAAAAAAATTAAATTTAGTTTTAAATTGTTCTTACTAGTATTTTATAAAGTAACATTACATAAATGTAAAGAAATTAAATTGTTTAACATTTTACAACCTCCATACAAAAACGGGAGCATTTTAAAAACCTACAGCACATTGAAAAGTTTTAAACGGGTCATGTGATTAATTTAACAATTATATGCACGAAGAACACAATACAATCAGCAAATCAGGAAAGTTACGAAAAACAACCCCAACACGGTACTGGCTCTAGTAGAGTCGTTATTTCTTCTGCACGACGAATAAAATTTATGACAAACAGCATTCGAACCGACACCTGGTGTCAGAATAGTAAACTACCCCGATTCCACGTTCACCGTGTATTACAGGTCTTACGGGAGAATAGACATGCTACTACCATTTCAGGGAACATCACGTTTATTGTCATGCGGGTTGCGTCAACTGACCGAGCGTAGCATGGGAGTTGATTTTTTTTAGTTGGCTACTATCGCTGAGACTGTCGTAAGGATAACATGGCTTATTGGCGCTCTGTACTGCACGGTGAACGTGGAATCGAGTGTACGATTGTGTGAACACAAAAGTATACCCATGACTTTAGGTGGCAACTAAATCACAGAACTGCTACTTTATCACAGTTAATCCATTTCACAGTTAACACTATTGTTACAGTAGAGCAGTGAATAGTTTTGATCTGTGTTTTTGATCAGCGATCGGTGCGGGAAGTTGGAACAACTCGATATCTGAGACAGTTTCCTGCTATCTGCCAAGAAATAATTTTTAGTAATAGAAATAAGCCAGAAATGTGACAGGTCTTAAAGTGTTAATAGGTTTCCACACGTCACTTGTGTTACTTGTTACTGTCACGTGATCACGTGTTCGTAGTGAGGTATAAAGAGTGTCTAATAGTTATGTGTTATTTTTATTCCCGAGTTTTTAATTTTATTATTTCTTGCACTTACTTATATTGTTTCCAATTTTTAGTGAATAATTTTTAAAGGTGAGCTACTGCAGAAACTCTTATGGTTAGACCTAAGGGCTGGAATAGTAAATGAGCACCGATCCTGTCTCCAGAACACGTTTCTGAGGGGGTCATTAATAACTTTATATATATAGGTATATTTGTGTTCGCACTTTAACGGCTGCATTTTACGTCCGATTTGGTCCAAATTTAGTACACGCGTTGTTTTTCTAAGTCGCTCGGACGAGTTCGTTAGACGAAAATTCAAACAATTAACTATTTGTTGAGATTTTTCGACCTAGAATGAAACATTTTGGGGTTTTAATAAAAAATAACACGTTTTATTTTTTTACACACGACCTTATAGCCCGTCTGGTTCTCCAAAAACATACCAAAAAGTAAAATACCATAAAAACGGCCAGTATTGTTTAATTAACGAAGCTAGTTTGACCGTAATGTAGCAATGGGCTAATCCCTATATTGGTGGAGAAAAATAACATTGAAGACTTGGCAGACTGAAAATATTTAGGGCAAACAATATCATTTCAGAAAAAATGTAGTACAGAAGTGAACAGCAGGATAAACTCTGGATGGGGAAAATTTAGGTCGCTTAGAAAAATGTTTAAAGGTGGTTTCTCAAGTCAAATTAAGGCTAAGATATTGTTGATCTTGTGTAAATCCAACTATTTTATACGGATGCCAAACTTAGCCCCTCACAAACACATAAGATAGAAAATTGGAAGTCACACAATTCAGGATGGTGAGAACTTTGCTAGGGGTGAAGCAAAAAGAGAAAATAATTCGACCAGCAGCTGAATAGCTGACGTGAGTTGAGCAAATTTCAAAAATTAAGTTTATAGGCCTATGATTTGGGGTTTCAACCAACAGTTTGGGAAATAGGTCTATTCACGACGGTCCTGGATAGCTGCAACATGGTTCGCACGCCATTCCGCATATTGGGATTATTTTCAATACACAAAACATAGCCTGCTTCGCACGCCATTCCGCATATTGGGAGTATCTTCAATACACAAAGCATAGCCTGCTTCGCACGCCATTCCGCATATTGGGATTATCTTCAATACACCAAGTATTGCGTGCTTCACACGGCAACCCCACGGTAGAATCCACCATATGGTTTTGAACCGGGTACTTCTATGGTATTTTATGTTTTGATCGATTTTGGGGGAACCAATCGAGCTATAAGATCGCGTAAAAAATGTGTAGAATAACATATTTGTAGAAAAAACTCAAAAACACATTCTTTCTTGTAGGAAAAATCTCAAAAAATAGTTACTTCCTGTCAAAAAACGTGCTTGCGATAGTTGGATTTTTTGGCTGACGAACTCGTCTCAGCGACGTAGACAACCAACATGTGTACCAAATGTGAACCAAATCGGACTTAAAATGCGGCCGCTAGAGTGCGAACACACACATGTATATATATATGATTTTTAATGACACCCCAAAACGTGTTCTGGGGACCATGATTGGTGCTCATTTGCTACTCCTGACCTTGGGTCTTACCACAAGGGCCACTGCAATAGCTAATTTTTCCTATGGAAATTCGCTAATCAAAAACTTTGCAACGGAAGCATAAGTGCTGAAATGGAAATGAGCTGGTCATGTAGCAAGAATGGAAGATCAACGTTGGACTAAATTAATGACAGAATGTATTCCCAGGGACAGAGGAAAAAGGGAAGACCGGCAATATGATGGAGGGACGAATTAGTGGAGAAAGTATGCGACCAATGGAGCACGAAAATAAGGAAAATAAGGATGTGGTCTGGAGTTATAAAAAAACTACAGATTTTTATACTGAGTTATATTATTTCTTTCCTTTTGTCTTTTTATTTTCGTTTTTCCTTTTGTATTTTGTTAGTTTTGTTGTATTCTGTTAATTTGATTAATTAGGTTCAGTACCACTAAAATATATGTACACATGGTTGAACTCAGTTACCTCTGAAAGTAGACGCTTTTGTTTTGTAATAGAATGCCTATACAGCTTTATTAATATTATTATTAATGGTGATTAGGTCGGAACAAATAATAAATATGAGTGTTTTTAGAAATCATAGTACCAGCCTTACAAACTAACATTGTTCGAAATGTACTTGTATCCCACAGGTTATGTGGTCACAGGAACCTCTGCCCACGCTTCAAGTAAATTGGATTTACGCCAATAATTAGATGAACAGTTTATTGGTAATATGTTTGATTTCTATTAATTATTTCACTGATTCTAATAAGAGAATCGTGTTTAAACATTATATTGATTTGTCCAATTAAATAATTTGTACATAATGAAATAACTTTCTAAATATTTTGATATGTAATAAACAACTAATAAATATCTAACGTATTTTTGTAATGATGGAAGATTTTAATGAACGGATAGAAATAATTTCGTTATTTAGTTGACCGAGCGTAAGCGAGATCTCCGTTTTAACTCGACCGTTCGGCATTTCGTCTGTGTGTCTGTAGGGGTGTGTGTGTGTGTGTGTGTCTGTGTGTCTGTCTCACGATTACGGCCAAACGCCTTGACCGATTTTGAAGTTTTTTTGCGTGAATGTTCCTTATTCCTAGGCCGAGCCATGTATATATAAGGTTTTTTCCATTTTTCATTTTTAACCTCTTAAATAAAATAAAAATGGCGGCCGTACCGTTTCTCTCAGTGTAAGCTTTTTTCCAAAGCCAGTTTGTGGCTTAACCGTAAGTCGAATTTGAAAACTAATTACATTTTACTAGTTGAAAATTAAATTTTAAACAAAATTGTATTCTTGATTTTTTCCCGTATCTCTAACGGTAAGCTCACAAAATGGCTGTAAACTTCGAATTTGTTAAAAATCGTCCAAGTTTTTGTATTTCAACCATGTTTTTATACGTTTATTTTAAACCAATTCAAAAGTGTTCCATAGCTTTTTTGTAGATAAAGGTTTAAAGAATTCATATATGCCAGTAAAAAAATTATTGAAATAAAATTAAGAAAGTTATTAGCTCAAGAAACAATCACGTTCAGCAACGAAATGAAAATGTTTAACTTTAGGCCTACATAAAAAGTAGTAAAACTTATTGTAATTTTTTTCATAAATGTAAAAAAGTTTCGTAATTTAGTTCTAAATAGAATTGTATAAAAATATTGATCAATTTCAAATTTCTTATTTTAAAAACACCAGTTTTCATGTTCCTACTACAAGACTGCTAACAAAACTAGGCCTGTTTTGAATAGTAATTTAGGAATATATATATCATTTGCCCAAAAATGACATATTGTTATAAGAAAGTGTAGAGGATAATTAAAAGAATTGAACTGTATACCTGTAAATTATCATTGTAAATTTCATAAAAGTATTTGACTTAGCTTTATTGAATTACAAAATGAAATAAAACAAATAAAACCTCGCGGCGATAAAGGACATACAAAAAATGAGCGTAGGACACCGTGGGAAGTGTTGATACATGGGTTGAGATCACTATCTTGACGTTTTAACATCGTTTGTTTTCATTATTTCTAATATTGGAATATGATATGGAACTTAAGTTAAATTATGATACATTGTTAAGTTTGAGTTATTTAAGTATGTAAATTTTTAATTGTATGTTGTCCCTCTATAACGCGATATTTTTAGCTATCTTAAGCATTATTAACCTAAATAAAACACAATGCCTCTAAAAGAAAATCTTTAGCAGTTTAAGCTCAAGAAAAGAAATAAAAACGAGAACTAGAAATCCCGGAATCGCGGGAATTGTAAATAATGTTTCACTGGCTAAACCTTGTGATTACTTCCTTACTGGCACACTATTTTTAACCTATGCTCAAAACCACATTTGTTTTTTCACCGAGCGAGGTCTACTGTTCACAGAACTACTAGTTAATACAGGGTGAGCAAAAAAAACAGGACTTTGTTTAATGAAATAACTCAATAATAAAACATTGTTTAATGTTACAAACCAAACTAAAATATTAGCATGATTTTGGCATTTCTACTTATGATAAATAATGACCGTCAAGTGTCGTTCTTCCACATCCATACAGACCCCCCCCTCTTTGGCGTACTCTCTGTAACCTTCCGCAACATCGATTGAGGAATTGCAGCGATCTCGTTCCTTTTGTAATTCTTTAGTTGAGGAATATTCCGGGGCTAAGAATCAAAGACCTCACTCTTTAGACAACTCCATAGCCAACCGTTACAAGCTGTCAAGTCAATAGCGCAGACCATTGAACGTCACCAAACTGGGAAATCACATGTCCCGGAAACAGTTGACGTAAAACTGGCATTGACTCATTTGATGTGTGAAAGTCGCACCATCCTGTTGGAACCAAATAGAAATTGTGTCTATTCCTAACCGACGTAAATGCGAACTGAAAATTTATGTGCATGTTTAGCGTTCTGAGTTAACAGTGACAGGCATTCCCATATCGTTCCAAAAAAATATGGACCAATGATTCCAAACCACGCCACTCCACACCAAACAGTCACTTTTTGTTGATGAAGTGATCGTTCCTGGTCTTGGAATCTCGGCAGACCAATATCAAAAATTCTGTTTATTAACTTTTCCCGACAATTCAAAATGAGCTACATCCGACATGACCAGTACTTGAAGAAGATTCGCTTCATACACAAGCTGCAATAGCCTATGACACATGGTAAGGCTTGAATCGAAATCAATCTCGTTTAATTTCTGAGTCATCACTACTTTATATTTATGGTTATTTAAATCCAAATGCAATATTCTGCGGACAGAAGTATTCCAAATTTCCAAAACAATTGATTGTTTACGGGCTGAGCGCTTAGGACAGTGCAGCACATTTGCGCGAACCATTTCAATGTTTTCCGGCTTTCGAACTGTCCGAGGTCTGCCACTAAGTTTGATTTTGAGTGGAGAACCCGTGTTCCGAAAAATATCAACCCATCACCTTAGAATAGTTTTAGACTTGGATTGGCACCACGATGACCGAAGTTGAAGCAAGCACGAAACCGACGTTGTGTAGAAATCGCAGATTCATTACTTTTCATTACTTTACAGAAAAAAGACTCGATGACAAATGCACGACGATGCGCTACCCACTGATGATCCATATTAACTAACCTCATAATTGCATTAACTAAACATTTATTTGCCTCAACAATGAACTCTACAACAGTTATAACAGCTGAGAAATTACAGTATAAAAGTAGGTCGGTTTTTATTGCTCACCCTTTATATCGTTGGTAAAAAGTATATTTTTGAAGATTTTAATGAACGGATAGATATATTTTAGTTAGTATATCGCTTTAAAAAGTATATTTGTATCATATCTCCTTCATTTTATAAAACTTTATAATTAACTTAAGC
>JAGFPH010004286.1:41627-53816 GCA_018207615.1 Philaenus spumarius
CCCAGAACACGTTTTGGGCTGTCATTAAAAATCATATGTATATATATATATATGTATGTAGGCCTATTTGTGCGCACTCTAGCGGACGCATTTTAAGTCCGATTTGGTTCAAATTTGGTGCACATGTTGCTTGTCTACGTCGTTCGGACGAGTTCGTTAGCCAAAAAAATCCAACAACCGGAAGCACGTTTTTTGACCGGAAGTAACTATTTTTTTAAATGTTTCCTACGAGAATAAATTATTTTTAGAGTTTTTTCTATAAAAATAAATGTAGGATGTTATTCTGCACATTTTGTTTTTTTACGCGACCTTATGGTCGCTTGGTTCCCCCGAAATCGTTCAAAACGTAAAATACTATAAAATTACCCGGTCCAAAGCCATTTGGTGGATTTTACCGTGGGGTTGGCGTGCGAAGCATTTTGCAGCTATTCAGCACCGTCGTGGGTAGTCCTATTTCCAAAATTGTTGGTTAAAACCCTAAAACATAGGCATGTATACTTAATTTCGGAAATTTGCTCAACTCACGTCAGCGGTTCATCTGCGTGGTCGAATTATTAGTAATTTGAAACTCAATCGTCTGTTTTAATTGAACAAAATTGTTATAGTATGTAAAAAGAGCGAATCGAGAAAAAGACGGCCGGTTGGCTCAAAACACTTATTTACGATACTGCTCACAAAGTGTTAAAATCGTGAATAATATTTAGATTTTTGAGTGATTCACTTTACCCAAACAGAAATTATAAAAATCTGACAAAAACAACACTTCGTGGGAAAAAAAACTCCCCGACAAGTCAAAAATTCAAACAATTTATTAATCTATCTTTGACAACAACACCTTTCGTGTAAAAAAAGCTTATAGTTTTCCTATTTCGCTTCGAGGCATGCAATGTGTGAAATTAAAACTTGCTCTTGTTAGAATAGTTCCATTTCATAAGTAGACAACTTCAATACAAGGAAACAAAATTAAGTAAACACACAAACATACCAACTCTTCGTTTATTCAGAAGGCTGGATGTGTACACAGCTATACAAGTTTTGACTAATGACATTACCTGCTGGCTTTTAAACTTCCAACAGGACATGTTATTAACGACGCCTAAAACGAGGCAAGTTTAATTATAAATGATACATTACTCTTACGTTTCTACAAAGCAGCTTTACGGCACTTAGCTTTATGTAAACTTGGAAAACTTGTCATCCCCGCACTCAACTCGTCCCAACATTAACTACAGTAGTCGAATAAATGTGAAGAAATGTGGTCGTTGAAGTTACACTGAAATAGATTTAACATAACGTTATAATTAATACTAAAAACAAAAATAATTATTTCATTTGCGTTCCGGGTTTGTTTTAAATCAAAATTAATATATTAAAACTTTTTAAAGAGAATCATCAAACAAACATGTTTTGACGACAAATCCGTCCTTACTCACCGTTGCTGTACTTACACATGACTTTGTAGGTTGAGAAATTAAATTTTAATGTCATAAATTATGTTTAAATTGTACTTTATTTGTTAAACGAAAGTCAAAATAATTTGTAAAAAAAATGTTCAGAAATAATTTTATTAGTTAAAATAGTATGAAAACAAGCTTAATTTCTTAAAAGATCATCGTTGTAAGATTAATCTATATCATAAAAATGAATTGCTGTTCCTTTGTAAGCGCATCACTTGAGAACAGCTGGTCCAATTTGGCTATTTTTTGTTTTAAAATGTTCGTAATAGTCCAAAGTAGGTTTTTATACAAAGAAAAACTTGAAAAGCTTTCAAATTTGGCAAAAACTAAACAGCCTGTTTTGCATGGACTCAAGACCATAGTGCACAAAAACAGCTGTTCGTATAAAAAGCTTAGGAACACGTGTTTGTTTACATTCATTACGATAGCATTTATAATCAGTTTATTATTCTTCAAAACGAACAGCTTTTTAGGTTAGATTGACCAACTTAAAGCAAACAAAAACAAAAATCAACTAAAAAATGAATGCTTACTATATTTTAATTCAATTCAAACATTGGTTCTTACATAATATACATAAAACACTGAGTTGGATCAAAAACTGAACGTAATTTTAGGTTAGGCCTACAATGAACCAAAACACGTTTATTTGCAACCAATTGGGCTAATTTAGAATCAGTTTTGTACAATTCTTCACAACTATCGGTGTTTTTAGATTAGGTAAAATCAAACAAAGGGTTTACTGTATTATTATAAAGGTTTACAAACTATAAATCTAAATTTGTGTAGAATATTCTTAAAAACCATTTTGCAATTCGATTACTTAAGCCATTTTAATGAAATGGAATAACTTTACTACCCTTTAAATTAAATCAAGCAATAGCAAAGCATTGCTGGGTCCACTAGTTTCTTATAAAAAAGGTATACAATTAAGCTGTTTTGTTATAAGTGTTTCAAAATAAGGTTTGTTTGTTAAAATACCATAAAAATAAACTTAATTTGTTGAAATAGATCCAAAATGTGTGTCGTACGTTATAGTAAGTATGAAATAAGCCCATTTTCCTCTTTGTTTGCAACAATATCTTCTAGTAAAGAATGTATACCCTACTAAAAGACAAGTAACTTATTAGACCTGTAACTGTCGCAACAACAAGACCAGACCAATAAATTACCAACAAATTATTCGAATACGACTGGTATTCATGCGGCTGCGTGTGACGGCTATGAAGTATGCCCTTGTTCCGGTAGACGGCGCGCGTGGTGTTTGTTTCCGGAAGCTCGCCTCCATTCTCCCGCCGTATTTCACATCTCGCCCTCCGAAAGTCGAATTTAATGGGGCTTTCTTCTTTACGCTTGTACGTACATTAAGTGGTGTACGTACTTAATAACTTTTACTTTTATTTGTACTATATGATTGATCGTTCTTCAACAAACGATACTGAAAACTTATGGGCAAGGGACAAATAAATGTTAATTGATAAAGTGGTAAATTTAGTTTGTTATAGGGTAGATTCAGTAAGACATTAGAAAATATTCCATAATGGCATATGGTCGCCGCTATACATTTTTAAGATGGAATAGTTAATAGTGATAGTTAGGCTTAGTGCCTATTTTATTTGTCAACCGATTCCAATAAATAGAAAATTGCAACTGAAAATACAACACTGCAGTTGGCGCAGTTAATTTTGTTGCTATTTTGATAACAATTTTTACTTTCTCCACCCTATACGTAGTATTATGGAGAAAGTATTGTTTTCGTAAAAATGTTCGAATTTGAATTTTCAGTTGAATTATCTCTTTTGGTGCTCCCAGAACCCCAAAAAATTGTTTAGTGCCATTATCTGTGTTGGTGCTCCCTGAACCCAAAAATATTTTTAGTGGAATTTTTTGTATTGGTGCTCCCTGAACCCAAACAATTGTTTTTAGAGTGGTGTCTGTCTGTCAGTCTGTCTGTATGTAGGGTATACACGACCAGAGAGGACACTATTGGTCCGATTTTCATGAAATTTGGTATGTAGGTACTAAACCCTAATATCTCCAGGCGTTTTTTTCATTTTTTGGAATTTTTAATTTTTAAGGGTAATTTACCCATAAAAAACCCATAAAATACGACAAAAATGCAAATTTCTCAAAAACGGCTCTAATGATTTTGATCAAATTTTCAGTATTTATAGTGCTTAAGATGCCCAACAAAATGACACCACCCGCTTTTATCAAAACTTTGCGTTTTATAATTATGGGGAAATGTTTAAAAATAAACAAGTTTGTGTTGTCAATCTAGCATCGCGGCGGCGGCCGCACGGGGTAGCACTACGGTAGCGAGCACGGCCAGTAATTCAAAGGTCGCGCGATCGAATCCCGTCTGGGAAAATAATTTTTTTATACGATTGACGTAGGTAGAATATTTTTTGTTTGTTTTGTTCTAAAAAGTAGTAAATACAATGATTAAAAACAATATTATTTTGACTACAGTAAAATGGGAGAAAGTTTGTGTCAGTTAACTGATACCGTTTATTGCATTTGATACGTGTTTCAGCATTATTGAAGCGTGTTATCAGTTGCCGTTTTGAAATGGTTAAGAGCCACATTTGAATTTGTAATGTATTTCAGAATAATAAAATTGATTTTATCTTATGTACTCAACAACGCTACGTGAGTTTTCTAAAACTTATTGGAGGTCATATACTATAGAAACTGTGTGTGTTGAAACTACAGTTTTCAGTTTCCTTTTACTTACAAAATTTATCTAAACGTAAAATATTTAAAGTTTTTACAATTTATTTCCTTACTGTTTATTTTGGTGCATAATATAATATTATCACAATTTCCTTTTTTAAATTTTTAGGAGTACTTTTTGAGTTAGTGGAAAATATTATTTCGAAAAACAATTTTGAAAATATTTTTAAAGCACAAACCATGAATTTTGTTTTCGATATTCTTAAATAAATATAATTTAAACTGATACCAGCACGGCAATATCTTAAATTGTTTATCTTGTCGAGTTGTAGCTATCCTCCCCTCAGACATTTTATATTTTTTCAATTGTTACTGTTGAACTCGTGTTGGGTGGATTTATAAATTTGATTGTGTTACCTTTATTTGTTCCGGATAAAATAGAATGAGACAGATTAATAGATTTTTTAAGGGGTTAATTTATAATGTAAGACTACTATAGTACGTTCAGCGATAGTATGCAGTAAATCGCTGTGTTCTGTGGACATTTTGTAGCTATAAATTTAGATTTTGTATGAGTTCTTTTAGTTAAATTTTTAATTTATACACATGTGACTTAATAAAACATGTATTAAGGGGTTTTAATTGTCCATGTCTTTCCCTGTCATCCGCCATAGGTGGCGATTTACAGCAAACACTCGCTGAACGTACTATAGTGTGTAGTGTATACAGTTATACGTTTTATAATTTGCAAACTTATTCATGGTTCTACGCGAAGGGAATGTGAACGGATACATTAGTTTGCTATTAGAGACTTGTATGAGTTCAATATTTAACCCCTCTTCCAGTCCATATCCATGGTAAATGCAATACAGCTGTTAGAAATAATAGCCTTAATATTCCTACACAAGGGGTGGTTTTCGCCGTTCGGAGTGCATAATAAACATCGCTTTTAGTTCATTATACTCAAGGGGGCTTCGTTACAAATGTATTTTTTTTTATTTAAAAATGTAATATAGGCTCAACACGGTCACTCGCCGCAAATGTTTTCGGGAAAATTAAATTTACTAAATCCATCGTGTATCAACGTTATATGACGGTACTTGAAAGTAATGTATTTGTATAACACTGGAATTTATTGGATTGTTTGCTATGTAAAATACGAATAAATAATGTTGTGACCTTGTTAAAATATTTACTAATATCTTCAATTTACGTTCACAATAAATAGGTGTTAAACAATAAACAATGTTGAGCATAAAAACAACATTGTTTTTGTACAGTTATTTAGATTTACATTGTCGTGTGGTTTTAAAAACATAATTTTATGCTAAAATATTGGCAACAAAAAGTTTCCTATTTGAAAATTGATAGTTCCCATTTAAACCTTTTAGTATATTGCTTTATGCGCCTTAAATTGATAAACGCAACCCTAATAATCATTGTTATTCTTTTATTTTGATTTGAGACATTTACAAACTACGTAAATTGACAAAATTCAATAATAAACTAACACTAAAAATAAAAAATTTGTAGCAAACTAATAATGTTTAAGATGGGTACAAGCAATAACATTTCAAATATACTAAATATTAAAATAACAATATAATTATAAAAACAGATTAACTTTGTTTTAATACTAATGAGTTAATGAATACATAGTGAATAAAATGTAAGTTAAAACAAAATATTGTTAATTTAAAATAAACGTTTAAAAATGCGATTTATACAAAGGAGAAGATCACATCAATTATTTCAAGGCACAGCATATTAATCCAAAGAGTGACAAACGGTACCAGAAACTGGCACATACTTTCTCACAAACATATTTAAATTATTAAACCGATTCACACTGACTTCATTAGAGGTAGGAGAGGTGATTTTAAACTAGGAGATTAACTAATAAATATTACTATTATTAGCTAGAGATAAAACTATTCGATCGATTTCGAACAAATTTGTACCAAACACGTCAATTAGGCCTGTATAGATGCACGAAAATAGGTTTTGAAATTTTTTGAAAAAACCCCTTTATGGCCAAAAAACCCTAAAAAATCAGTTATTATTATTATTATTAGCTAAACGAGAATTTTTAGAAAGATGCGGTTTTTTGCATATGTTAGGGTACATTAAAGGCTACAAATGAGCCAAATTTTATCAAAATCGTTAGAGCCGTTTTTTTATAAAATAATATTAACGAATTTTTGGGGGATTTTTTGCCAAAATCGGGGTTGTTTTAAAAAAAATTTCAAAACCGTTTTTCGTGCATCTATACAGGTCTACTTGACATGTCTGGTGCAAATTTGTTTGAAATCGATCGAATAGTTTTTGCTTTAGCTTTGTATACATTCAGACGTACAGTCAAACATACAGACAGACATTTTGTAAAAACCACTTTTTTGGACTCAGGGGGTCCCAAAACGGATATTTCCACAAAAATCTCAACATCGATTTTTTTTGAGATCATTATACTTTTTTTATATTATAGTGATAACGTAAAATTATCTAGACAATAGAAGGTAAGGATGCTTTTCAATGATACTGCCTACCGCGTTCAGCAACTAATGGACGTAGTTTTACTGTAACCCTTTTGTTTGATAATTTCGTCAATTTGTACCTCCAATAGGAAATACTTGGGTTTTGCTCATATTTTTTTCGTTTTAATTTCTTGTACTATTTTGAAACGAATTATTAGAACAAGTTGATTATATTTTTTCAACTAGACCTTTACACTGATCAGCACCGTGCACAATTTTAACTTAATCGGTTGCACCGTTCTAGAGATATCAGTTATTATTGAAGGGAGCTGGTAAATAAACGTCGCGAATATATTTATAGGATCCTACTTTATGGTGTCGGTTGATGTTATATGGTTAGACCAGTCTATTGAAGTGTATGAAGTGTGTAGTTGTTGTTCATTTCAGTTTTGTAAAACTTTCAAAACTGTTGTTGGTACGGAACCCTTGGTGAGCTCACACAACTCCGATTTATTTAGCTTTTACTTTAAAATATATTAGTCAAAGATAACTTGAATTGTTAATAGTCCGGTCAATTTAGACCAAAAAATAAGAGTAAAGCTACATAAATTCCCACCAAGCTGAAAATCAGTAAGATTGTTAAAAATGTGATTAAAAATAAAATTTGAAAGTTCCCCATCTTTCCCCTGTATGGAAAAAATTTTATTCAAGGTCAAAGGTCAAAAAAATGAGTTTTTCGCGATTTTCAGCAAAACAGTAAGTTTTATTATAAAAATACTTCAGAAAAAAATTGTAGATCATAAAATTTTCTACAAAAAATGTATCAATACTTTTTTTCCTACGAGCCACCGTTTTTGAGATATAACGATTCAAAAAGTTGTAAAAGTTGTAATCGTCATAATATGCAAGAGTACGCCACTATATACATCTCTATAGTTGTAATATAATATGTTAAAATATTTTTCTATCGGTCATTGTAACTTACACATATAATATAAAATATACATAAGATATAACTATAAAAATATCAGGTAAAATGAAGGTAAAGCGACAACACGACGGTGCAATAAAACTGCCAAGGGCCATCGGTCTACCTGGTTTGCAGGGCTACGACTACACGACGGTGGTGCAGCTGCGAGTGGGCTCCGTCGTGCAGTCGTAGTCTGTGTGAGGGAGGGAGAGAGAGCGATTGTCAGGGTTGCCTACGCTTGGGGTTGACGACCATTATTAAAGAGCATCCATCTTTCTCGTAATTATAATACGACGAAATATTATAATTATACAAATATTATAATCATACTGTTATCGGCAAAATACTGTGACTAAACAGTTTAGGTAAGTCCTCTAGTTTTTTTTTAATTATAATTATATAAAGTGATAATACGAAGAAATATTATAATTATACAAATATTATAATCATACTGTTATCGGCAAAATACTGTGACTAAACAGTTTAGGTAAGTCCTCTAGTTTTTTTTTATTGTAATTATATAATATGAAGAAACGTAAATAGTAAGTATACACTTAAGCATTCATATGCTTTCCAACAATCGCTTATGATTTTTGTACCTGGCAGAATTCTTTCTTTTATAATCGCTAGAAGAGTCTCTTTGTCTCTAGTTCTGGTATGGATAAAGTTTTCTTCAAGACAGCCTCGTAGGTAGACGCAGAGGGATTAGGGGCTGGGGCCTCGCGCAGACTACGTCTATACGACTGAGCCGCTAATGAGATTCGGCAACGTCGTGCTGTCGTAGCCCTGCAGATATATTTATTGCCCCCCAAGGGTTCCAGGTCGCATTCAGTCGTGTAGTCATACAACCAAAATGAAACCCAGTCCCTTAATTTATCCGTCATTGTAACCTTGAGACAACATCTGTCCCTTGTTCAATTGTGTGTGTGGCTAGGGTCTTATACCTGCAATAATAAATGAAATACCATTAGTCTTGAACGCCAGTCGGTAGTGAAAACACGTGTTTAGCCTGACCTATATCGTGCTGTTTTGAGTTTTATAACAAAAATGTCAGAATGTTGTTTTATTTGTGCTAAACTTTTAACTGAAAGTGAAGTTGTTACTGTTGAACGTGGTATGAAGACATTAATAAATGCAAGTATCGAAAGAGCAGATGAATTTTCGGAATATCTTAAAAATCAGAAATCTGTGACAATACATGAAAATTGTCGTAAAAGTTATACTCGAAAGTCTTCTATTGCTGCAGCTAATAAAGGACAACGTGAAGAACAAGAAGCTAGTACATCCACAGTAAGTCCTCCTCGTACTAGATTACGTTCCAGTGCAAAACAAAATTTAGTTCAATGTGCTGAAGTTTTAAAAAATAGTAATTTAACTCGACAAGAAATTATCACTAACGGCATTCGCTTTCTTCTTTCTATGTACGGAGCTCCTAAAAAAACTACCTGCTTAGATAAGTATACATATGCATGTTTCGTTAAAACTACTAAAAGTAAAAAACAAGTACAATTAGCTTGTCTTCCTCCAACCTCAGTTGCTGCTCATCAACTTCTTTTTCGGGTATATTATCAAGTTCAAGAGTGAGGTTATCAGCTAGACCCTACAGACTGGGGTTGGAAGTTGGTCAACAACTCATTAGAACCAGTCAAAACTTTACTTCCACCTGCACCGGAAAAACTGCTGAACACAATTTTTTGCAACTTCAAAAAGGGGTGCAGTGCTAAATGTGGTTGCAAAAAAGTCGGACTGTTTTGTTCTCTGGCATGTACGCATTGTCAAGGCCGGTCGTGCTCTAATATTGAATCACCAACAGTGGAGGATACGTTTGATTCCTACGAGGCGACATGCGATACAACGCTATTAACGCAGCTTACATGTACTCAGTATGAAAATGAAGAACAACAAGAACAAGACGAACAAGAACATCAAGAAGAAGAATTTGAAAGTTACGACTCGGACGATTAAATTTCACTACTTTTTTTAACTTAAATTGCTTTTATCTTTTCAATCTCTGCTAATATCCCTTATTTTGCAATAGTTTCAAATTAAACAGGATCACAACAGACCCGTGGAATAGGCCTACTGGGGAAACCACGTCAAAAAAACGCGCTAAGTACACTACCTCAGAGGTGGCGTGGAAACGTGTGCATATTACGACGATTACAACTTTTTGAACCGTTATATCTCAAAAACGGTGACTCGTAGGAAAAAAAGTATTGATTCATTTTTTGTAGATAATTTTATGATCTACAATTTTTCTCAGAAGTATTTTTATGATAAAACTTACCGTTTTGCTGAAAATCGCGAAAAACTCATTTTTTTGACCTTTGACCTTGAATAAAATTTTTTCCATACAGGGGAAAGATGGGGAACTTTCAAATTATTTTTAATCATATTTTTAACAATCTTACTGATTTTCAGCTTGGTGGGAATTTATGTAGCACCGAATGTCTAAATTGACCGGACTATAAGAAGGAAAATGTATTTTGTTTTGCTTATAAACAATTATAACAATGTATAAAGGTAAACGTAACATTATATACATATCCGATAATAGTTTTATTCGAATAATGTCGAGAGAGCGTGTGATAATTAATTAATCTCTGTTAACAGAAGTAGCAAGTGTTGTTGAAATAGAGATCTAACTTTAATGAAGCTAGTAATGCATTAAATTCTTGACATTTGATAATGTACTAAAATTTATTTTAACCACTAAATTAGAACTAAATGAAACTGCACAGAAATAGTGATTCTATTTGTTTAATTGTTCGTATCGAAATAAGCCTTGATTTTGGATTATGGACTTGAATATTAAAATTAGAGATTTTAGAATTTTAAAATTAAAATATAGTTTAAAATTATTTTAATACAACATACAGAAAAATAAAGATAAATATTGTTTTATTTTTGCTAAAAAGTTCTTTATAAATTCTTCAATAAATCCCAATAGGACTGAAATAAAGATTGCTACATATAGACTTGCTACAAGCAGGGTTGTATAGCATATAGAGTAGTTAAAATATAAATTTTTATAGAAGTAAAGTAGTTAAATGTTACATTTGTATAAAGAAAGTGTAGTTAGAATGTAGATTTGTATAGTGTGTAGAGTAGTTAAACTATATATTTGTATAGAATGTAAAGTCGCTAAAATAACTAGTTTTGCAGAGTATAGAAGAGATAAATTATACATTTTTGTCGATAATGAAGTAGTTAAAGGTTACATTCGGATAGAATTAAGTGTAACTATACTCGCGGCCACGAAATTAGGCGGGTGATAGAAATGGCGGTGTTGCCATTTCGTGCTGTAGTTATTTATACAAATACACCCGTCAAGTAAAGATTTTTGAAGCGCAAGGTAGTGTGCTTTCTCTCGAGCTTGTGAATCTGTCTACAGAGCATAGTGAAATAAAATTATACCACTGCCTTCAGAAAATGCTACTGATTCCAATGGTATGACTTTTTTATTTTTATAACGGCAGCAAATAATTAACAAAAATAAAAAACCTAAATTGTAATTTAATTCAAAACGCCATGTATGGACTTTTTCACCAAGCGAGGATTTTTTTGTCTTTTTGGTCAAGAAGATTTCGTCTGCGGTAAAGTTGTAGAAAATCGTATGAATAAAATTTTTTGTTCTTAACTTTTTTTTATGAGATTCTTAGTTTAGTTGTAAAATGCATAACTGTATGAAACAAAAACAAAGACACGCGGGTGCTCGGCGAGAACCGTAGCTCGTAACCCTTGTTTAATGTTGTAAGTTGCTATTTTATATTCAAGAGTAAAAAGGGAAATAATTTAAATGTTTATAGACAACATTTCCTTTACATAGTATATGATGATGATACCATTATTTTTTTCGTTTAAGCCATAATTCCAGTTATTTTTGTCTTATATTAATAAAATTCCAACAACTTTTTTAGACTTTTTAGTTAATTCCTCAAGCGAACACATCGTACTGTGTGTGAATAAGAAATGTAGGCTACATTTTAATAATAAAAAAGTAATTAAAAATTGTATTTTCGTAACAAAGTATTTTTAAGCCTTTAATCATTTTGTTGTTCATTTAGCACCCCTCACAGGAAACATGTGCGAGATTGAAGACACCACGGTCGTGAACAACTTTACTTCCCATAATTTTCCGGTACTAATTTTGTGAACATATTGTAAATTATTATTCTTATACAGTTAAAAAATGTTGTTTACTTTTTAAACATACAAATCATTTTGTCAAAAATATACATAAATTTGAAACGTTACCGGTAATTAAGACGTTACAATAACTGTAAAGTTATAAGCAACTTGATAGTTAAAAAACGAAGTTAGTTAATAGCATTTACAATAACTAATAACAGTCTGTGCCAGTAGGCAACACTGCACGGTTAGTGTTGCCAATTCGTGCGTGGAGTAGGCGAACCTCGACCTTCCGTCGCTAGGCTAGTTACATAAATCCAGCAACACCGCAATTTCTATCACCCGCCTAATTTCGTGGCCGCGAGTATAGAATATATATTTTTATAGTGTGTAGAGTAGTTAAAATATATATTTGTATAGAATGTAAAGTCGCTAAAATAACTATGTTTGCAGAGTATAGAAGAGATAAATTATACATTTT
>JAGFPH010004286.1:57515-80843 GCA_018207615.1 Philaenus spumarius
TATTAAACCATTATTTCTCTCGCTTGCCGTTTATATTTGCTAGAATAAACCATAAAAGGTACTTTCAGGGCAAATTTTCAATCACTGTTTAACCCCGTTTTGAAAACTTAACATAGCCCATGTTTTCCTTAAATAACTCGTTGTTAAATAAATTACCATATACGTTTTATAGATACTTTTCGAATTGAATAGTGATACAAAATTGACAACCTTTACTTTTTAATCTAAAGTATTTGAATTCAATAACCATATTACCATGGGGTAAGTAAAATCATTGTATTTGGATGATCTAATAGAACTCCGATCCAATGCAATATTTCAATCCACTGGAAATTCGACGATAGTGGCGCTATCTATTGGGGAAACGACGGAAGCTTTGTGAAGCACCAATGCTACCAAATTTTTCTCCCTGGCGCTACCTCGCGGCGCGATCATGCACTATTTTCCCGACAACCTTTTTTTCGGCACACAGCCCCCGTATGTATGCATGATCTATTTTATTATTCATGATCTATGGTAAAGTCTATTACAGTATTAATCGTCTGGTGTAGTTCGATTCTCCCACTCAGGCTGCTTAGGTTCGAACCTAGTTACTGGCGATGGATTTACTTACGATAAACTCAATTCACCCTGTATTCTTAAGTCTACCTGACACAAAGTAAAGAAGTTAAGTTACAAGAATTAATTAAATTTAAAAAAAGTTAAATAAGATTTCTTAATCTTTAGACCTATTTAATTTCAGAAAGACCTATGATACGAAGGCGAAACTAATTAATTCATAAAAATAAGTTGTCGACATATATAAATCTATTTTACCGGTGTATTGTGTATATTCATGTTCACCATAAAACAGCTAACCTCGTTATACCAGATATAAAAACATGGCGGCTACTTAACTTGGGTGTTTAATATTAACAATGTAATTTGTGAGACAATATTGTTTCCAAGATGAAACTTTCTGTAAAGTTAATGATCAATAACTGTCTTATTTAAATGCAAATGGAGGACACAAAGTCTTGCAAATATCAACTAAAAGGGTTTGTCAATATTTAATCAGAGCAGACAACTTATCTTGGAAACGCTTTTCCTCAATTATAATATATCGTTGTATTTTCAACAAAAAACACATTTAAAAATAAATTCCGAATCTTCAATCAAAATTTGATATTGGCTTCAGATAAAACCCAGTACTGAAATACTGATAACCAGTCTATTCTGCTGTTTTTCTGCAGATATAATATTCACCCACGTGATATATGGATTGTTGACAAATTTACCATTATCGTTACGGCCTGTATAATATACAGTAATTAAATTTTACCCCCATGTTTGTGCATATTTTTATATTCGTTTCAAAAATGTTATAGAGTGACAGTAGTATTGATAAGTAAAACCCCACAGTTGTTACTTTCATTGTAATATTTAGTTTGGAAGTAGTACTTGTAAAGTGACATTCTGACGTGTTTCGTATTTAAAAAAAAAAATTATATATACAATAACAATCTTAAAAACACGCAAGCTGGCGTTTGATTTGTCTGTCTTCTCCAGAAGTAGTACAAATATTTAATTAAACTTGGTTAAAAACATGCTAACCTGTATATATTTCACAAATCAAAATCGAAAAATTATTTTGGTAGGCGTATGGACTTTTGGTTAGCAATATTTAATCCTCATTCCCCTTTCAGCTACCTAAAGAACTTAAGCTAGGATTGTTATACATCTCGGAGAAGTAGCACTGAGGTATTTGCTTGTCGCTGTAAAGCCGGGTTTACACGGAGTAAATTTTCAGAGGACAACTTACTGGCATACAATTATTGTCTACGTGTAAACACCTCTGGCCAATTGGCGTGCCAAGTGCCCTGCCAGTTGTCCTGAAATTCGATTGTCTCCAGGAATAGACAGAGGACAATTGACTGGGTGCAGGAGGCCCCCCACCACTCTATCAAGACAGTTGTCTAGTGTGAACGTTGTAGGTTGTAGATCTTCCGTTTTGGGCCAGTTTGCCTTTGTCAGACGAGACTGCTACGTGCGTGGTTTTAATTGTATATTTTAAAGTTTTCTGTTGTTTACTGGAAAACTATGGCTCTTAAATGGAGTGATGATTTAAATTTTTATTTCATGGAGTTATAATATAAGGAGCATAGGGATCAAAGCGATGAATTACATAAGAACAGAAATGCTCGCGAGGCAGCACTTGCTTATTTAACTCTTCCTCGAGAACTTTGCAAGTCTCAGCGATAAATTCCCGACAAAGATCCTCACACATTACTTTCAATTCATCACGAGACGCAACAGACGATTTTGAATTCTGCCATTTTTCGTCACGAACTGCCGTGGCAATAGTTTCGCCGTGTGAACAAGTTCTCATTCAATTGGACTGGCCTCAGACATTCACGCAACCGGCCCAAGATTACAACTGGCCCTGACAATTGTCTCTTCAATTGGCATCGTGTAAACCCGGCTTAATGTATTATTGTGTTGGGAGCTGTGGTTATTGGTTTTGTGTAAAACTTTCACGATGGCCGAGGTTCTGAAGTTACAATTCTCAACTCTAATATCTGTCGTAAAGTTTGCGGCTAAATGGAGTGCCACATCTTAAAGGGCGATCAAACCATGTAAAACTATTTTGTTAATTTAAAAACTGCTTTTATTTTCGGAAAGTACTTACAATCTACTTTATTCGCACTAGGCTTTACAAATAACATTGCTCAGATTGCGGCCATTATTGGCGGATTCATTGCCGAAGCTGTTCTCGGAAGTTATCCAACATTCTGCTGGTCGTCTCTAGTAGAATAGCAGCAACTTCCATGATATTCTAAAGTGATTCTATAGTTTAAGACCGATGATGGAAAATTTATCCCAAAAGTAACTCCATAGAAAAAAATACAGGGTGACAAATCGGGTGTGAGCAGGCCACCAAGCACCACTTGTCAACGCTATTCTTTGAGAATGGCTTGTAAACAGGGAGCTGTGTGGGCCGAACCTCTTGCTGAAATCAAATGTCCTCCAATCTGGGTTGGAGAAAGTTCTGTAACAAACAGTAGGAATTGTTTGTCATAGTCTCACCACCTCCTTTGAAAAACTGAGGCCCAACTACTCTTAAACGGGATTCGGCACACCAGACAGATATTCGATGGCTGAGCATTAGTTTTTAGTCATGATCCTGCAACCAATATAACAAATTCTTCGCATCCAGTAGGTGGAAAAGCTCTTCTCCGATGCTCCAGTAAACGTCTGTGGAAGAAACGTTTCGAAGAATACCCTCAGTTAAAGTTTTAAGTGTTTCTTCCCAGTCTGCTTCACGTAATTGCTTGTACAACCTTAATATTATACGGACGCGTTTTGAATCTGTGTAAAGAATTCTTTTCATAGTACGATCTGAAATCTTCAAGGCAACAGCGTTATATCGAGCGAAACGATTTGGGGATTGGTGTAAAGATGTTCGAACCCATTGCACATTTTCAGGCGACCACATTCCGAGGACGCAACTTTGTCTTTTTTGTAATGAATAGCCGCTTGTCCTCACGTTAGAAACACATCTCAAGATGGTTTATTATTAAATGGAGCCTGTATCGCGTCCGTTGTATAGTAATTACAAAATCGTTTTTAAAAAACCCCCCGCCTCGATCCGACGCTCACCGGAACAACTCATGGCGTCAACTAAGAACTAAACTAACTACAATAACGGATCTTCTCTGTCACCCTGCCCCACTACCACCACCACTCCCTTACCGGTGATTGCCTAAGGTTTGACTCCGTATCTCACACCTTGTGTAAACCATGCATATATTAAACACTTTTAAATGTCGCAAATAATTGTTTTTTATTTTAAATTTGAAAACTATTTTTAATGGCACATCGAAAACAGATAAAATTATTTATACCTATGTAAGGTTCAAAATTAATGATGTAAAGTAATAAAATATGTACAAATTATTATTTTTAGTAAAAAATATAGAATGAATAGTTTAATTTAACCGTTGGAAAATTATATTTAAAACCGCATTTGTAAAAGTTTACAACATTTTATCACTATCTCTAAAAGTTTTGAATGTGTCATTAGAACTAACTTTTTTTGTAAGAAGCGCACACTTTGCAAATTCTTTTTCATATATTCTATTCAATGACTGGGGCACGAATAAAACCCTTACGGAGCCGAGTCCTGAAGTCACCTGGGAAAACCCAAACCGAAACATGCTTGGGAGAAGCGAATGCATCTTACAAACGATCCCGTCCCCAAAAGCCAATATTGGAACTTTGCATAGCTATAACTCGCCGGTATATTTACCTTTCAAAAGCTAAAGCAAAGTTTAATATTTTCCTTCGGGTTTTTTGTTTAGTTTAACAGACCCTGTTTATTACGGCGTGCTCTTCTTCTCGCACTACAGAAGGTTGTATTGCATTTGAAAGGGAAATTCTTGAAATCAATAATAGTCACAGAAGCGGAAGGATATAAATTGTTATCGTATTGTGTTTATCTTCAAAAATACTTTTGAACTTCTACCTTGTTGTAATATCTTTAAAGACAAAATCTATATCGATTTGAGGTTTCACGTACTTATTTTGACCAAAGGGTGATGATTCTGTGTGTGTTATAATTAAATGTAAAAATTGTATAAAACGAAAACCAAGAAAATATACTCGGTTTCTCAACCGTTAGCTGGCATACTTGTTACACTGACTTCTTCTAAAATAGTTATAGGTTCGCAGATATCCGTTATATTTTAACGTAACAAAAACATATATTTCCAGAAAGATATTTTAAATCGAAATAAATAATAAGCAAAACTTTATTTTAAAATTGTTAACAATACTACACGTAACACAGAACAGTCGGCCACGTTGAAAAAGATTTTAACTTTATTTTAGATCTTCTTTACTATACTCAGACCTGATTTAATAAAGGGACCTTTGAGCTAATTTAAAATCATTTAAATTTTAAAGTTATTCTGGGAAGTTGTCTGTGTCTCACACAAAACTAAGTGTTCACTCCGCTAATGCAATTTTAATTGCAAGAAAATAATAGTAATTTTAACCTAATCTGTTCGCCGTTTTTAAATGTCATCACGATAAACAGTATACATTCAATTAATTATTTTAAACAGCTCAGGCTACAGTGGCACGTTTGTTTTTAAATGCCTGAATATGTTACTAGTAGACTATATTAATCTGACCGTCCGATTGATTTTATTATTCGTTGCCAGAGCAACTACGATTGAATGGTGTGCTTAGACTACAGTAAAAAGTTTTTATTTTTCAAATAATAAAATTAGATTTCCTAGAAGAACTAATTCTCCTATTTAAACTATAAATATGATCAGTGAAGTGTCTAGTGTTTCCCTTTAAAAAGGTTCAGTATTTTTTTAAAATTACAGTAAAACCTCATTAATCCGGACTAATTGAGGCTCTAAGTCGTCCGGATAATTGAAAGTCTGGATTAAATGAAATAACCTTAATATGAACAAAAGTACATAATAAAACACCCTTTATAAAAAACGACCATGTATTTTCAGTTTAGTTGCATGTACAGACAATACGTTAATTCATAAAACATGTAGTAAAATGTACTACACTGTGAATATGAAAGGTCCATTCTGTGGACTACTAGTTTAGAGTGGTTTATTCCAAATTTAGCTGAGTATATTCTTTATAACCTGCAGTCAACTGGATGTCCGGATTAAGCGACGTCCGTCATAATGGGGTCCGGATTAATGAGGTTTTACTGTACTTCAAAAATGGTATATATTTTACCAAATAATAGTTTAGTAATATGTATTTTACAAAATTGTTAATTTTACTTGTCGGTAAAACAAGTACGAAAAATAAAAAAATTAAACTAAATTAAATTAAAATTAAATTGTTATTATTGTTTTAATTTCATACCTTCAAACAAATGATAACATAATAATTATAGAAATAGTGTAAAGCATTTCATCCTTGCACATTTTAACAGAACCATTTATAAAGTCAAATAGTTTTTATCGTACGAAACGTGTGTCACACATTGGTTAAAAATTACATTTTATTTTACTTGGGTGATATTAAAAGAATATTTTTATCATTTTAAAGCGCATTAAAGACAGAGTAAGCCTCAAAGCTGAGTGAAATTGAAAGGCTTGGTTGTCAAGGCAACCATCTGAAACGACATCAAATACATTTTCTACCTAATCGATTTCTTAAGCAGTACCAGGTAGATTGGGTCTTACGTTCGAAATAAAACCTTTTTGGTAGGATTACACGAGTATGTATTTATTATTGTAATGGACTTGGATTTGAAATAAATTGTACTTTGATATACTCTGACTGTTCCCAATCTTATTTACATTTTACCATTGCTTGAAATGAGAAATACTTTCAAGCAGTTATAATATGAATTTCTTCTATATCTTTATTCTGAATTGCTGTTTTACTTTTGAATACAAAACTTTTAACGTAAATAACTACCGTCAATTTCGCACATTAGTATTATAAAACTTTAAAGCCTGTACCGGTACATGAAAAGATGCTAATTTATTTGCTAGAAAACATATTTCTAGAGATTTCCTAGACGAACATATATCTTACTTGGTTGATGTTTGTAAAATCGTTATTGAAACTCTACAGCAGTTCACGAAAAACTAAGACCACGCTCTACGGTATAAAACTTGAAAATAATGCTCTACGGTACAAATTTTCTCTGGAGCAGTAAGAACCCTTACAGCGTCAACTAACCTCAAACTAGAAAGTAATGATAACCAACGTGACCTTTACAATTTACAATCTAATCAGCTGTTCTGAAAACTAACCACTGCTGCTTTAATTTCAGTATTGTTTATTTTGGCGCATACCCTATGTTATTATGTTAGTAGTAATGGAAAAAAAACTGCTGTTAGAATGCAATGTGGTTATTTAAATTTAAAAAATGAAGTGAACACGAATACAGTTGAAAGTGACAGAAATTAAATGTAAATAGTTTCACTATTATGTAATCAATGGAGCTTCAAACATAAATAATAACTCAATACTTTATATAAAATAAGATTACTGTTTGCAAACAGTTGTATAGTCACTTGAATCCGCTACCCTGGTCCGTTTGAAATATCGTATACGTAAATAAATATATATATATATATATAGTATATGTATTGCTAATTTGAATATAATAAAGACGAAAAGTAAATCAACTCCTATAAAAGCGAGTGTACGTTCGTACGTACATACATACGTACGTACGTACGTGAAGAACATACAACAGTGGATTTCACCCATAAAAAAATATAAAAATACTAAGTTTTCTCCATTTTTAGTCTTCAATATTATCTAGTCAAGACTTAAACCATTCATGAGTTAACACACTCGTTATTTTAATATGTATAACATTACTTGCAAGCAAATAGCATACTTTTATATTAGGCAATATAAAAATAAAGCCATTATAAAACTACATAAAACGTCTACTTTATTACTATCAGTTTATTACGCCTATACTTGTTCATAAACTACCATTATCTTTGTATCGTCTAAAATAAATTATGTTTACTATTTTATTAGGCTAAGTTTAATACTGACTATAAACTTAAAAACTTTAATTTGTTTCAACTAGTGAACTGAAATGTAAATTTAAATGTTTTACTTGTGTTAACTATAATTACATTAAATGGGAAAGTAAAATTGACATGATTGAGTGATTGTGATTCGGCGAGTCAGAGTTTGGTATTTTTGTATTTCATATACAGAAGTCCGATTAGGATTTGACAATTTTCTTAAATAATAAAACACACTGAAGCCCCAACCACAAGTTCGGTAAATAACACTGCACAAATAAACTGAAAAACATTTATTTATAGAATAATTCTAGTTCCCTTCTAACCAAGTTATCATCATAAGAGAGTTTTAATTTTTAAATCTAAACTAACGCTAACTAGAATGATTCTATAAAACTAAACAGACATATTCTCCCCTCTTTTCCTTCGTTAGGTAGATCAACCAATCATAAGTGTCCACGCCAAGGACTTGTTTCATTAAGACAGGTAGAATCCAGGGCTTTTTAGGCCGGCCACACTCAGATACAGACACGGCCGGTCACGTTTAGTTATTTTGACCACGGTAACTAGAACAAGACGGTATGTGTCACGCTCAGGTCGTTGGTGGCTATGACGTCACTGACACCGAAGCGCCCGTCATCTCTACAGCGATTCGATTTCGCCAGTGACAAGCTTCTTAAAAACATCACCCTACACGACTATTGGGTGAACGGAAAATATACAATCTTTCATGGGATTACATATACACTCTAGGGAATCTTGAGGTGCAATTTTTTTATATTAAAACCTTTTTTATCGACAGTTAATTCATAGTTCATTATAAAAAGATGTACTTGCATATACAAACATTTAAGGAAACATTTTGTTGATTTGTTTGAAATTAATAGTATGAATGACCTAAACCCAATTAATAAACCTAAAATGGAAATATTCAAGGTCAAATATTAAGTGATAACAATAGCATAACAAATAGTAAATACAACAAAACAGTACCTGTAATCGGCTGTTTCCATTTCCGTGTTAGGCTACGAATAATCATGACCTGGACATTCACATGTGGGCCTCTAAACGTGTCTTCAATACGATCATAACAGATGTCTGAATTAACTTTCATTTCGTCAAAACTGATGACAACATCCTTATGAAAATCTTCATATATTATAGCTTGCCCTTTAAGTATATTCATACTAATGTCTAAAAATCTAGGAGGGATTGAAAATTGAGAAAGCCGCCAGCCGCCTTGCTATGATTGTCTCGCTTGGGAGGGGATATTTTAATGTTTCCCTTAGATATGATAATCCTTTTTTAGAGATGCATCTGATAGTTACTGCTTTTGCTACATCATCAGCCGACCAGTTTGTACATTTCCCCTTTAATAGGACATATTGCTGCTGACATACGGAAAATATTTTTTCATATTTTTCTAATGATTGTTTGAGTTTTGATATAAGTACACTAGCATTGTTCAGTTTATTTACAAGTAATTTATTTTCTTTTTTTTAATTATTGTCGTTTTCATATAAAAGAGCTTCTACCGTAGATAAATCACCAGATATAGGTCGAGTTAAATTTAAATTGGAAGAATTAGCTTCCTGATCATCAGGCGTGTTTTGAATATTTATTTACACTGTCTGCTGAATCATGTAGCAAAGATTTTATAATATTTTTAGATTCACTATTTTCGGCTCGTTGAAATAATGTTTGGGGGGGGGGGGGGGTGGTGGCACTTGGTATTTTTTGTGTTGGAAATGTCTTGGTTTTTAAAATGTGTTTTTTAGGTAGGTTTGTTTAATAGTTCACTTTTTAAGTCTCTTTCAAAATCTGACGTTAAAAAATGCTCAGAACAAATCCGCGCTGTAAGTGAATTAAAATGATCTTTCCTTTTACAAAAATATACCCACTGTTTGTGTAGTTTATCTTTAGGAAATTTATGAAAGGAAATTCCTAACCTCTTTGCGTGATCCGTATGATTGGTGCAACCGGCAACTGCACAACCAATAAAACACTTAAATATACACACACTTAAACCTAAAATATTATATACACTGTTTAGAAGAAAACTATACTACACATCACGCACACATTTGTGTAAAAATTACACATAACGAACCCAGCAAATCTTTGTTTGCGTAAATAGTTAGTGCAAGTCAATCTGCTTCTGCTAGGCGGGAAGCATGAGACGGTGTCAGTGACGTCATCTGAGCTCAGAGTTACTGCGCAGCTGTCTCGTGACACATACCGTGTAGTTCTAGTTACCGTGATTTGGACTAATAGCGACTAAAACGAGGGGTTTAGCATGGGTGGTTATGGGGTGGCCACACACTGCATCGAACTAGACGAACAGACACAAACAGACGCCTAAAGACGTTTTTCCTTGACTGACGCAGCTCCCTCAAAAGACACCTTTAGTCAAAAGCTATCAGACACTGTCCGTCAGAGCCACCTGCTCATGCGTGCCCCCACAACCCGTCCTTGTCACGCGGTGTTTTCTAATCTTATCCTGGATTTTTTCCAAGATGTATTCGAACTCGAACGTTCCGACTTTCATTCGAAAGTAGTTTTCGAATTTCTTGGGATGGCTCTTCAACTCCTTAATAAAGTCTACCAGGTTCCTTTTCTCGTTTATAGGGTGTACCCAAAGTTCTCTGTTATTAGTGTTCTTTTCAAACAAATTAATAAAGTTCCACATCATAACTATCGCTTCCTCTACCTCCTATTCAAAATTAATATCAAAGTTAGGTTAAAAACTTTCAACAAGCACTAAATGCACACAATACAACAATCTGGTGTACAGAAGAACTGCAAATGGAGGGAGGCCAGATGGAAATGGCATCTGCGGAGAGTCATGACGCCAGTGACTAAATTCCCCACACGCAGGATCAGTTAATATCCTGGTTACGAAATGAAACATTTTACACAGATTACATAAAACTACTTAACTTACGGAATTCAATTTACATCATATAACTAATTAAAATAACGAATAACTAAGAAGTGTTTTAAAAAAGGAGAAGAGACATACCTTCAACGGATAAAATTATATAAAACTAGCTGACCCGTACGGCGTTGCCCGTGGTGGTTGGTATTTTCAGTCTTTTTAACGTAATTGTATTCTTTTTAAGTGTTCAGCCAGTGAGTGGTATTTGGCTTATATATATATAGATTTTAAATAATAAAAGCACTATTGTCATAATAATAAAAAATCTGAAATTATGATTTTAGTAACTTTGATCCCCCCAAACCCCTCCTAAAATTTCGAAATTTTTCATACCCTTTCTTAGTGAGCACCAATGGCCCTAGAGGAAGCTACATACCAAATTTCATTCCAATCCGTTTGGTAGTTTTGAAGAAATCGTGATTTAATAACTTTGATCCCCAAACACCCCTAAAATTTCGAATTTTTTCAAACCCTTTCTTAGTAAGTACCTATGGCCCTAGAGGAAGCTACATACCAAATTTCATTCCAATCCATTCTGTAGTTTTGAAGAAGTCGTTTTTTAATAACTTTGATCCCCCCAAACCCCCATAAAATTTCAAATTCTTTCAAACTCTTTCTTAGTGAGCACCTATGGCCCTAGAGGACGCTACATACCAAATTTCATTCCAATCCATTCGGTAGTTTTGAAGAAGTCGTTTTTTTAATAACTTTGATCCTCCCAAACGCCCCCCTAAAATTTCGATTTTTTTTTCAAACCCTTTCTTAGTGACCACTTATGGCCCTAGCGGAAGCTACATACCAAATTTCATTCTAATCCATTCGGTAGTTTTGAAGAAGTCATTTTTTAATAACTTTTATCCCTCCAAACCCCCTCCTAAAATTTCGAATTTTTTCAAACCCTTTCTTTGCGAGCACCTATGGCCCTAGAGGAAGCTACATACCAAATTTCATTCCAATCCGTTTGTTAGTTTTTGAGAAATCGTGATGAGTGAGTCAGTGAGTCAGTGGGTTTTGGCTTTTATATATATAGACAAACTAATGCAATAAACCAACAATAAGAGTTACATAGGAATAAATACTTATAATAGAAAAAACAGAATACAGAGTTTCATGGCTAATTAATTACAAACTTTTACCTAGATTTCAACAAAGAGAACAAACATGAATTAAGAATGACCTTTATCTGCGTTGAGAAGTAATTGGCTATCAGTTTTAGCAATACAAATATCCAAGCAAATGTTGACTTAGGGAAGAATATCCTTAATTTTTGCAGTTTACTTTTAACGTTATTTTACAAGATCGTATAGGCGGTGTATTTAAGGTATTTTCTACAAAAAATTTACAGCAAATTAATATTTAAAATAGATGTGCTTATTTTTGAACTCTTAAAGGTATCACTTTTAATTTATTTACCAGTCAATGGGAATATAAAAGACTTTTATTTTTGGAGTTATCAGGGTAGCTCAGTTGGCAGAGCATCACGACGGAAACGTGAAGGTCCCGGGTTCAACTCCCGGTCTTGGTCTATGTTTTTTCACTTGTAATTTAATTAAATATCCCTTGCTGAGGAAGTGTGTAAGCGGAAAAAATAAAAATAAAATATTAATAATAACACCACTGTAAGCTGCGAAATAAGAATTGAGATTGTTTTCAATGTCGTATACACGAGGCGTTCAATCTGTTAATTCATTAACTAACTGCAGTAAAACCGTATAAGTGAGATAACATTAACCATTATCTGGAGATATCAGGGTAGCTCAGTTGGCAGAGCATCACGACGGGAACGTGAAGTTCGCGAGTTCAACTCCCGGTCAGGTCTATGTTTTTTCACTTGTAATTTAATTATAAAAGACTTGTTTTTTATCCCTCATTTACCACCAAAGAGCCCTAAAATTAAGACAAAATTGTTTGAAGATCGGCATTGACTAACACTACGCCAAATTGACAGACACTTTGATGATGCCTTTAGTTTTTCGTTTTCTAACTTAAAAGTGGGTATATTTTATTTTATGACACACGCATGTAAATAAAGCCCAATAAAAATTCGGTAAATATTAAATTAAAAATTACTTATTTGAGAGAAACAATTGTTCATAATCCATATTGTAACTATATAAACGGTTTTAGACCCCTTCCTACATTCCACGAAGTAAGAACAAAAGAAGCCCACAGCCGGAAAAGTTACAGACAAATTTATTTCTCCAAGAAGTACTCGGTTAATAATTCATTAAACATGATTCAACGCCTCTTTTATTTCCCCTAAAGTTCCATTTGTAAATCTGACTTACTTTCACGGATGGGCAAACAATCAACTGGTCTTTGCTCATTCCTTACTGTTCACTGTGCTGTAAAAAAAACTTAATTTAATTGCATAAAGTCTACGCACCGCGTCTGCTTACATTTTATTTACTCCGAAAAAGAAAAGAAAATTTAGTCTTTGATAATTACCATGGCAACTCATTGTCTATTACAATTCCTTTTTTATCATCTTCCCAACAAAGAAATTGTGTTTGATTTGGTTTTGTTTGGGCTCTTTTCGTTCTTTTTCAAACCGGCAATATAAACTTTGTCTTGATTAAGGCTTCCTTTGTTATTCAAATATTATCTTCGTGTTTTATGCACCCTTACTCGAGTTGCAGATTTAATAAAAACTCCTTTGTTATTTCTTTATGAAAGCTAAATTACAGGCATCAAATTCTCTAGTCTGATAAAAGCGTATGTGGTGTCAAATGTAGACAGATTAGTGGTCTACCTGAAGTAAATTTATGTTCAATAAGTAGGATTCAGTAGGATTGCAGTTCAATAAACTTCTTTTTCTTGGAATAACAATAATGAATTGCATCTTTTCTAACGTAAAAACACAAATAAGTATAGAAATGCCGCCGACACCCATCCCGTCTATTCGGCAATGCATTTGAAAATATTCACTCCAATGTATATGATGCACATTTTAACCAAACGATATTGGGACAAATTTGATTTTTAAAACCATTGTAGCTTAGTAAGTAGTAAGTGCTTTAAGCATTTTGCCAACCTTTTCTTTAGGTTAAACGAACAAATGGAATTTGCTTTGGCATTTTAAATACGCTTGGTTTAATTATTTCGATTCACTGTCATACTAGCTTCAACAGTAAACAATTGTAGAGGATTGATCAATAGGTCGGCGCTTTGGTTTACAAATAAAGAGCGAGGAGAGTGAGTTTTATATTTTTATTTCAAACTTGGTTGGTCCCGACAGTGGTAGCAGAAGTAAGAGAAGATAATTATTATAATAAAGAACTACACTTATATTTACAAATAATACCTTTATTTACTTAAAATATGGGTAAATTTTAACTCAAATTTATTATGTATGGATAAATTGATCAGAGTGCATGCTTTTCCACATGTATAGCTTATGTATATAGATATATTGCATTTTGTGTTCGTTATTTTCAACACATGTTTGAGGCAGTATTCATTATTTAGTTTTAAAGAGACCTAAATTTTAACCGCAATAATATTAGGAAAGGTAAACAACAAAAAAGTAACTTTTTACATTATATTACTAGCTTGCCCGATCCGGCTTGCACGAAAAGACAAATCAAAGTTAAATGTATATTATCCAAAAATATATATCAATAAATATATTATACTATGTATTTTTTATGGGGATTTTTTTAACTTTGACCCCCTCCAAACCCCCTAAAATTTCGAATTTTTTAACGCCTTTCTTAGCGAGCACCTACGGCCCTAGAGGAAGCTACATACCAAATTTCACTCCAATCCGTTTTATGGTTTTTGAGATTTCGTAATGAGTTAGTCAGTCGGTGGTATTTGGATTATATATATAGATTATACTTTATACCCACCATTTTGTCTACCTTCCCAGCTGTACTTCCAACCGAAACTAGTTGTTCTCTTTGCAGTCATCAGATCAGAAATATCCAACTCCTTCAGCTTTCTCGCCTAGCGTCACATGAGAAATATGATCGTATATTGCGTACACAAAAGTTATCTGCTGTTTCTTTTTGTATTGATCGCAATATGTGTTATCCTCTTGCTCATAATGGTTAAATCCCTATTTATTTAAAAATATTAATATACATACTTACGTCCATTGCGATCCATATACATTCTTGGTGACGCGTTTTAATATTACACATACTGCAGGTAGACATTATATACAAAAACCCTTGTACTGATATAACCCTTACAAAATAGTTTGACATAAAATTGGTGAAAATACAGTATATTTATACGTTTCATCGGATATAGATAAATAATTGTTTATTTAAACGGTTGAACTAAATACGATATTTACCAGAAGATGTGTAACTTCGATATGTCACAAATATTTTATATGGAATATTACAAACGTGTACAGGTATAATATAAAGATGTATATAAATAAAATTACAATTGATTAGGACAGAAGCACTTGGAGTAGAATGGTTGAAGTAGCATTGACCTGGATCCAGAAGCATCGCAGTAGAGAATCCCTCCCCTGTTTGAATGACAGGGGTTTTTATATATAGAAAGATAAAGTGTCACCTTTCAATAACATGCTATTCTAAAAAAAATTGTTTTACAAAGATTTTTAGAAGTGATCCTAAACGGTAGAATTTTATTAAGAAACTTAGTTAACCCATTTAAAACACTGCAAGTGTTTTTACATTAGACCTCTATAAATGTAATTTTATTTAAATAATTATTTCTAAATTAAAACTAAGAAGTTCGATTGAGATCATGTTGTGACTTATCGTTGAGATTGTTTAACGGTTTTCTCAGATTAAGATTTAAATGTCCTGAGATTATGATCTTTGGATTCTCATTCTTTAAAAATTGTTTTCAAATAATACTTCGAATAAATAAAATATAGACTAAGCCTATGGATGAAGCGTTTAGGCCTTTACTGGGATATAGGAAATTAAAGGCGAATAGACTCAAACAGAGTAGGTAAAACTATTCCTGAGCAGTTGGTAAATCTTGGAATGAACCTTGGCCAGATGTATCGACACAGTTTCATACACAAGCTGCAAAATAAGGTTCAAGCAGTGGCTCTTGAAAGTTTACCATGCATTTGTTTTAAAACTAATATACTGCGGAAGAAGATGCTAAATATAGTGAAAACCACTTGAGAACCTCGGCTTCACACAATTCATTAGTTCCTGCCTACCGACATAGGATTCATAAAGTTTTAAGTATACCGTGTAAAGTTTGTTAATTACACTGTAGGTAATAATACGCCAAGTACATATTTGTTTAGAGAGGGGAAGTATTGGAAACTCACGGTAAAATGGGAAAAGGGATTAGACCCGATTTCAATACTTAGTGGTTATTGGAAATGTTGCGAACAGTTTTTAATTATCACTGCGATGTTTTAAAACACTTGTAGCTTTTATGTAATACTAGCTCTGCTGGGGTATGCATAAATGAATGAAAGAAATTTCGAGTGAATAATGAGAGTAAGCGGGCCCATAAACGGATAGTGAGCTTTGCTCAAATTGATTAATCTATTTCCCCTTTATAGTCCAGGCAAATTAGCCTGTTCAGGTTTACAACTTTCATTATTCTACATTTTTCCATTGGAGTAGCCGTTTTTGAGTTACACTCATTTGAGCACGAGCACAACCCACTTCCCAGCCAAGTTGGTAAAAAATGACGATGTTTGATGATTGATTGTCGCTGAACTATTGAACTTAATCAAACGTTTAAGGACCTCATTAGACGCGTAATTTTGTATTATTATTTTTTTTAAATTAATTATACCGAGACTTTTCCGTACGATAAGCCGTTTACGAGTTATAAGCGAAAAAGTGCCAACATATCGAGGTGTTTTGGCTCCCAAACGTCACGCCATGTTTAGAAACTGTCACAAACTTATAGTACTCTTATTTGGGTTGCCCAAAGTGGATTAAAATAATTTCCAGCTTTAGCTTTTTTTCATACATACATACTTGATCCTTACATAGATGATCCAGTAATCTGGAAAACCACGATTTTCGCCAGTTAGCTTGTTAGGTTTTAAACTTCATTAAAAGTTTGAACTCAATCGGTCAAAAATTGTTCTAGATATAAATTATTTTGTAAAAACAAAACTGTGGATATCTGGAAAAATAAGCTTTTCCCGGCCTATGCTGATATGAACAATTTTGCTTTTATTAAGGTCATCTATCATCCCCTGAAGATATGCCAACCTCTCGCGAAAACCACTGTATATAAGCGTTTGAAAATAAACTAATAATGTTAACTGACACAAGATCAAGTCAAATATGTGTTTGAAAAGATATCGTTCGACATCCATAATATTTTAACAAGCACTCTATAGTACTAAGTACTTTATTAATTTGCGCACGCGTCTATTAGTATTTCGTGTACTTAAGTGATGTTTGACATATCAATACAACTGAAGTCGATTAATTATTATAATTACAGCAATTGATTGGATGTAAAATAAATTCTAAACAATATTTTTATTTCTTATTGTTTTTTGTATATTTTCTTTTTTAAGAAAATATTTACTTTATTCTTACAAAAATAATGCACACAATACTTGGCCTAACGTTTAATTGGCAGTTAGAAAATAAGTAGATCATTTACAAGTAGTTACAAATCAGGGCTCTATAACAAGGGCTAAACCGTTTCTTTGATCTCGGTACTGTGCCGCCAGTTTCACTCTGACGTCACCATGCTGACACGCACCAGCTGGTAATATTGCATTTATGTGCGCGCAGTCGTTTACTCGCTGTTGTAACTCGACGGAAAAGCTTCAGTAAACTAAAACTTACATATTCTTAATCTACATAAAGTACGGATTCTAACAGTATAAAAAACTTTTATTTTAACAGGTATTTCGAATTTTAATAATTGAAAATATCTGAGAATTATCACTGACTGACATGGAAAAGTTACTAAGCGAGAAAATTTTTTATTTTTGGGTTATAAACGAACTTCCAGCTGGAAAGTTGTAGCCAATGAATTGATCTAAACTATCCAATTCACCGATTTGTGATAAAATGATTACATCATTATGAAATTGCTTTTTAAATGAGCGCGAGGCGGTGACGCGTCGCCACTCCCGGTGTACTGTTGTTTCATACGGGAATATTTACATCCCTATCCATTACGTTTATGTACATATTGTTATTTTAAGGTAATATAGTAAAAATCATTTGTCCCCAGGTAATTATGCGACCTAGAAAAAAGTAAGCATTTTATTTTAACATAAACTAATTATAATTTATAATTAAAATTTGATATTATTGAAGTGGACACAAAAAGTTAAGTTATAGGTTAACGTTTAAAAAATAATATCATTATTACGTACATTCAAAGAAATGAAATTAGAGATCAATGATGGAAAAAGAAAATCGTAATTACGTAAAAAAATTAGTTTCATATTTAATTAAAAGAATTACTTTATAACAAAGAATTATGCTGTCTTTTATTTAAATTGTTCATTGTTGTCTAATTTGCGGAGTACTTAAATGTTTCTTTGACTGAAGCCACTTTTTAACTTTACTGTTGTTTGATACTGGATATTATTTTTTTATGATATTATTTTTGATATGATATGATATGATAAGATATGATAATGATATTATTTTTTAAACGTTAACCTCCAACTTAACTTTTTGTGTCCACTTCAATCATATCAAATATATACTTATAAATTATAATTAGTTTATGTTAAAATAAAATGCTTGCTTTTTTTCTAGCTGGTATAATTACCTGGGGACAAGTGTTTTACTATATTACCTTAAAATAACAATAATATGTACATAAACGCTATTCCCGTATGAAACAACAGTACACCGTTTGTCACGGCGCGGCCCCTCCTCGCGCTCATTTAAAAATCGATTTCATAATGATGTAATCATTTTATCACAAATCGGTGAATTGGATAGTTTAGATCAATTCATTGGCTACAACTTTTCCGCTGGAAGTTTGTTTATAACCCAAAAATAAAAAAAATTCCTGGCTTAGTAACTTTTCCATGTCAGTCTGTGATAATTCTCAAATATTTTCAATTATTAAAATTCGAAATACCTGTTAAAATAAAAGTTTTTTATACTGTCAGAATCCGTACTTTATGCAGATTAAGAATATATAAATTTTATTTTACTGAAGCCTTTCCATCGAGTTGCGAAAGCAGTGAGTTAACGAAAGCGCGCACATAACTGCAATATTACCAGCTGGTGCGTGTCAACATAGTGACGTCATAGGCGATCGATACTGGGTCACCGAAAATGATCAAAATGGTATAGCCCTTGTTATAGAGCCCTGGTTACAAATACAGAATGTCTCAGAAAAAATTATACAATTTCGAACTAACTTATTAATTAAAGAAAACATTTTCCGTTTGAAACCCTACTTCAGCTGATAATTCAAAACAACTGTGTTTTTTTTAATAATGTAACTCATTGTTATTATTTTAGTATGTGATGCATATGGCTGCAGTTCAGTTGGCTTTTAAACAACTTACAGTGGTTTTGAAATGTTACTGGAAGACTGAGAATGTTCAAGAGGTTGAAAGATGTTGGCAAATGTATTTGGAACACAACCGCCCACAAGAGTAACAATTGCAAAGATTTGTGACAAGATTATTCCTGCTAAACAGAACCTTTAATGACGATGAAGAAGCGTACTTTCAACAAGAAGGGGCTTCACTGCACTCTCATCGTGGCGTAACAACACCTTTCCTCAGCGATAGATAGGTCGAAGAGGGATTGCTGTAGAGTAGGCCTACCCGGCGCGATAAGACACATGGACTATCTACCTTTATGGTGGTAACAATATACTGTGTACTTCACGAAACCAAAGTCACTATAACAGATCAAAAATTGTGATTTCTTAGTACAATTAGATTGCCATTCAGTATTATCACAGATCATGAATAATAAAGTAGATTATGCATGCATACGGCGGCAGTGTGGCGAAAAAAGTTTGTCGGGAAAATATTGCATGATCGCGCCGCGGGGTAGCGCTAGGGAGAAATCATTCAAGGCATTGGGACTACACACCGCTTTTGTCGTTTCCCCCATAGATCGCGCCTTTATCGTCGAATTTCCAGTGGATTGAAATAATGCATTGGATTGGATTTCTATTAGGTTATCCAAATAAAATGGTATTAGCCCGTTTTTATAGGTGTAATATGCAGTTAAAGGTGGATATTTTGAACATCTATAGGCTTAATCCTCAAAACGACACAAGTATAATGTACCTTAAAGTTTCCTTTGATTAAACTAGGGGGCTTTGCCCCCTCCTCGCTCGGCTCTCCAATCCCCACCCCACCTCCAATCGCATCGCGATCCCCGGCGGCCCCTTTCAACTTTATTTTTTCGACTTGAATTCGACTTCATAATCGACTTCATGAATTTGTGCGCCTGAAAGTTGTGCAATACGTCTGCGCTACGCAATACACAGCGCCTGGAAGTTATGCAATGGTCACCGCTACGCAATACATGTATTTAATCTATTCTTATTACTTTATAATTATGAGAAGAAAACTTTTTTATATAATAGAGAGAGAGATTTTTCTTCTTACTGACTCAACAGGGTCTTCTTTCCCCGCTAATTTTTCCAAGCCCGTTCCCTTAGCAGTGGTTTCGCTAGATAGTAGCTATTCTTATTACTTTATAATTATGAGAAGAAGAAGTAGAAACACTTTTTTATATAATAGAGAGATGTATTATATCAAAATGTGTCTAGATTTTATTGAGAAACTCTATATTTTACTAAAAAAGTACAAAACCATATACAACAAGTTTGTTATGAAACAAAGTAGAATTTTTTCTGTAGTAAGGTGTTTTTTATTTTACTATTAAAATTACATATTGTTGTATTATATGAGTTATTTAAAAAAAATCATGTTTTATTAGTTACTAATATTGCCATACTTAGTATTTCTTTAATATAATTCAATAATTTATTTGTATAATAAAAAACATTTATCCGTCTTTACCCAATTTATATATAAGATCTTATTTACTAAGTATACAATATTTGTATACTTAACATTCTCGATTTATTTCCCCATATATTATATTGTCTCGTAAATTATTTTACAAAAGGCGTATAAAAGTATGACATTGTCGTTTGTAACTGCATTTCATTGATAAAATATACATAGTAAAAATGCTCCAAGGAAGGCACTTTTACAGAAGTAATGCAATTCTGTGTTCATCTCTTGTACGAATTGTTCTACAAATTTTCTTTTGACGTCGGTGGTCTCATCTCCATTTCACAGGAGACGGACGTCTTTGCCTCCAGCGGCGAAGAATAAATAAAAAAAGCTTCCACGCGAGGTACCGTCTTAATCTAATATACAAACATTGAGAAATCTTCGGTACAGTCGGTGTATCACTTAATGTTAGATATAGACTACTGAAACATGGCTATCCGGAAAAGAATATTTCGTTTTTAAGTTATCAATAAACGATTTTAAATTTGGTTCCTGTTTAGTATGTTCCATGACTAATTTCTTATCCTTCACTTGTCTTTATTTAAATCGTTCATATTATCGTTTTGTAATACAACATAATCACTACTTAGTTATAATATTGACAAACTTTAATATTAGTTTTAATGTTAAAATAATTCAAATGTATTGCGTTGAAAAAAAATTTGCATCTATTAGATGCAAGTAAATGACACACGAGTGCTTTACTTTATCATGTGACTAATTGCTGTACTTTCATAGGAAGTTAGAAGGAATATACAGGGTGTCCCTTAAGTAAAGAGCAAAACTTCGGGAAATGGTTCTATAGGTAAAAATAAAGAGAAAATCAAGAATAAATGTATTCCTAAAAATGCTTCGTTTTCCAGATATCCGCCATTTTGTTTCTTTTACAAAATAATTTATATCTAGAGAACGGTTTGACCGATTGAGTTCAAACCTGTCATGATGTTTATCCTAACAATTCTCTACCTAAAAAAGCGATTATATCCAATAACGCGTTTCAAAATGGCTGCTGTTTGAAAATTTCAAAACTAAATTACTCAAAAACCCTACATTTTAACAAAAAATGTCAAGATATCTTTTTGTAGCCCTTTTAATTCCCTATCGGATGGTGTAACTGTCAAAACAATCGGATGAAGTATAATAGTTAATTTGTATCTAACAATTGGTTTGCTCAACCCGGCATCCTGTACCAAAACAGTAAACACAACATTATTGTATGTACATATGCTGTTATTATCTTTAACTTAGCTATTATCCTTCATTCGATTGTTTGACAGATACAACATTCGATTGGGGATCAAAAGGGCTACAAAAAAGATAACTAGAAATTTCGTGTTAAAATGTAGGGTGTTTGAAATTTTGAAACAGCCGCCATTTTGAAACGCGTTTTAGATATAATCGCTTATTTTTCATTAGGTAGATAATTCTTAGGTCAAACATCATGCTAGGTTTTAACTCAACCGGTCACACCGTTTTCTAGATATGAATTATTTTGTAAAAGAAACAAAATGGCGGATACCTGGAAAATGAAGCTTTTTTGGGAAAAACTTTGTTCTTGGTTTTCTCTTTATTTTTACCCATTAATCCATTTCCCGAAGTATGGCTTTTTACTTACGGGACACCCTGTATATAAATATTTTATGTGTATGTTAATTGAACCAATTTTTATTTGGCGTAGTTGTTTTAGGCTATTGTATTACTTTTTCTATGCATCATTTAAAGATACAAACGAGAAGAAAACACTCAAAATGAACTAAAATGAAGCTCTTAAGTTCCAAGGAGTTATACAAATTATTGTGTTAGAAAGATTAACACGATTTCACCCACTAAGCACAAGACATCTAATATTCTAATAATTATTAACTAGTGCAACATGTCAGCCTTCTAACTTGTTGAGAAGTGTGAGAAATAGTGATGTGTAGGTCAGACAGGGCTTTTGCTTTTATAAATAAAGACATATGCATTAACCTTTTATCATGGATTATAATTTAGTTTTGGATAACATTCCAAACATCTACACTTCAAGTTCATAAAAACCTTCAGTTGTAAGTAAAATATTTTAATGTAAAAGAGAATAATAAAGGATTTTTTATAGAATATAATTTGGTCGTGGAAACACTGACAGTGATGTATCTGGCATCTGACTGTGATGCATTTATTATTGACAGACCTGGCAACTCTGTCGGCTTGAATTAGTGACTATTAATTGTTGATGGATCTAGAAACACAGTCAGATAATTCGCATGATTAATTTTGATAAATTTTGGCAACACTGGCTATAACTTTTGTGTTTAATGTTTTTATTTTTTTAAGATGCTAGGCTGTATAAATAAAACAGGGTTATATTATATTCTAAGTTAATAATTGTTCAAAGAATTTGAAAATACAAATAAATCGGTTGGCTCAAGGGAAGGTGCGTAGAATAACCAAATGCACCACAATATTGCAAATTAACCATTTTTGTTTGTATTACTAGATTGAATATTATACGTGAATCCTAGGAAAAACCCGTTTGAAATGTTCATCAAAATACAGAACCCAAACAGTAAGTTCGTTAAACTCAGAATTTGTATTATTTTATTTTTGATATTTAACTATAAATTTCCTCCTACAAGAATATTATTTCGTTTTTTAGCGTTTATTATGCTGTTTTTTTTTTTTTTTAAGAAGGTATGTTGTTAATAAAAAAAATGACATTTTTATTCGTTAACATTTCTTGTTTAACATACGAGTATATTTACAAAAACGTTTTTGTATTATTCGTATGCAATAACAAATTTTAAACAATCTTAACCAATCAATTGATCCGGTTTTTATTACTTTTAAGTGGTCATAAAAATAGTAGAGGTCGTACGTGGGAAATAGATACTGGAGTATATATATATAAACGTTATATTTTTCTTCTGGAATAGTAGATGATT
>JAGFPH010004286.1:84087-99040 GCA_018207615.1 Philaenus spumarius
GATGTGCTGATAAGAAAAGGTTTAAAAAATGTGAAATCTTAGGGGGGTTTGGGGGGGTCAAAGTTATTAAATCACGATTTCTCCAAAACCATTGAACGGATTTTAATGAAATTTGGTATGTAGCTTCCCCTGTGCCATAGGTGCTCGCCAAGAAAGGTTTAAAAAAAAAATCGAAATTTTAGAAGAGGTTTGGGGGGTCAAAGTTACTAAAAAAAACCACCGAACGGATTTTAATGAAATATGGTATGTAGCTTCCTCTAGGGCCCTAGGTGCTCGTTAAGAAGGGGTTACAAAAACTCGAAATTTTATTAGAGGTTTGGGGAGGGGTCAAATCCACTAAAAATCGTTTTAACATTTAAATTAAAAAAAAATTTAAACAAATATCGCTTGAAGTAAATTTAATAATAATTTTATAATAATTTAACAAACTATACCACCCCAAAATAAGTTCTTTAGCACTAGAATTTGAAAAAAATATATATTCGTCTTAGATTCTCAATTAAAACCAATTGCGTACAGAAATCGTCTGCATTTCAGGAAACAAAAAAAATTCTTCTAAAAGTAGACGACGATGAATGAAATCAGCCTTAAATACTAAACACCTTAATTCACCGATATTTGTGTGACAAGTTTCAAAATCAATTTAAGGTTATAGGACAAACAATCCGAGATAAATTAGAAGCCAACCGTAGTAATCCATAAACAAGCTGCATCGGGAGGGACGTTTGACAGGAGGCTTTGGCTTTGCTCCATATGGCGTTGTTGGTTTGTGGTTTGTTTTTTTGTCACTTTTACTTGAAATCTTCAAACACAACCCGCTTTGCATTGTGTCACTCGATCGTTGTTTGTTTTAGATGAATGTGGTGTTTGGGTTAAATTGTTAGGAATTCATAATTTGAATTTAAACGTGAAATAAATAATTAGTACATGAATCAATTAATTTCATATTGAACATTTATCAATTTTTCTGGCTTGCTTAACCCTTAGATTGATATATAAGTCTTAGAATAAATTGAATAATTGTAACGTAATATACGTATACCAGTTCATATTATACAAAATGAAATAAGATACAGGTTATTACTAATAGTATTTTATTTCTTACTAGTAAGCCCAGGCTGATTAATTATATACATCATTTAAATACCTCATTTAAAAAACAAAGGCCTACATAACTATGCTGATGCGGATTTTTAACTCGGTAAATGTGTACAATAATAAGGATTATAAAATGTATTCCTATGTGTTAAACTTTTTAATTTACACAAGTTATTATATATTTAAAGAAAGCTAAAAAATACTCTCTTTTAATTTCTTTTTATTTCATATTGATAGATCAAATGTTTTAGAAGTTATTAATATTATAGTGAAGAAATTAATAATCGAATATGTTTATATGTTATACGAAGATGCACGAATGTTTTCGAAGCTAAACGAATAGGTATTTCTTCTTTAAATTTGTATAAACAAATATGTTAATGATAAAAGGTTGTATTTATATACAGTTTATATCCTCAAAGCAAATATTAAAACGTATATTATAGCTTGCATTAGTCCTATAACTCATATTTAAAAATATCAACTTCACAAGAAATTATAGGGATTGAGGTTCTAAACATAAACCCAAACTATAATCTACACCGGGTTTGTTTATCTACTACCGGGTAAATGATGGATGAAATCAGCTGTTATATTATATGTTACTCACGTACGAACGTACACTCGCTTTTATAGGAGTTGATTTAATCCGCCGTGTGACTTCGTTTGCTTGTAATATTTTAGAGACATTTAGGAACCGCAAATTCATTTTTAAATATTTTATTACTTTGAAGTTGTTATATAAGTATAAAAACAGTAATAATAAACAACGCATATTACTTGTTGGTGCGTAACATTCGTGCACTCAACGGATTAAATAACACTAATATCCTCTATCCTATTTCAATTTAAGATATTATCAACTACTACTATTACAAAACTCATAAAACTCATAGGTAAAACAAAGTGTCATGTATTGTATCCTAAACATAGTACCTGAGTCTTGCACATCCTGCATATTATATCCCCAGTCAATTGACTTTTGTACAACCCTGATATGTCAAAGTGTAATTTTTAGTCTCCTAGAAATGAATGCTTGGTTAACGTGAAACAGAGTTACAAAAATACTTTAACGTAATTGTAACGAAATACTAATAAATCAACTATTTCTTACTTCAAACCTTAATATATTACACTTAGTTTTATTTAAAAAATGCTTAAATTATACGTCATAAGAACGACATGCTCGTTGAGTTTTAAAACTAAAATTAATATTTGCAACCATAGATTAACTTTACGATTCATAACGATCTGTGTAATAACACAACACAAGTTTATCACTGTAAAGACGGTGCAACAAATCTCAACGATTCGGTTTAATGTTACAGGAGTAATCGACCTACTTCAAGTTTAGTTTTGCCATAATTTTATGTTTTATACTTATAAATTACATCGCTCGTGTTATTTGTCTGGGACAGTGGAGATTAAACGTAACAAAAACTGCTATCGTTGTTTCATATATTCTCTGAAATATGTCATTTGAAATTTGTAACAAAGCTTTTCAGTTGAGTAGATATAAATGTTGTTTACTTACTTGAAATAAAACTGCACGGTCGATATAAAAACATGACGTGTATTTGATCTTTTTAAAAACGCATCATCTATCATCATACACACTTTTTAAACCCAGACCCCTTTCTACAATCATATTTAATAAGCAGTTTAATAAATGTAGAATATAATCATAACCAAAATGCTGAGGAAGTGAATAATATTCATTGTTTAAATCAAATTATTAGTTTTATGGTATGAAAGGAGTTCAAATCAAAAACTAAACAGTACCCGCATTGTTAAGTCTACTCATGAACAACCTAACCTCAAAATAAAAAAAATTCAAATGGCTTCAATGTAAATAGTTAGGAAAGGAAAATATATATTTTTCTTAGTTTACAATTTATTTGGGAGGACCAATAAAATTGCTTTACCCACACTAATCCCTTTTCACACTATAATTTCTGTTTTAATAAAACTATGGAATTAAATATAACAATGTAGGTAAATAAAGATACATATTAAATGAAATTATTAAGTTTAGGTTATAATAAACGTTGAAAAGATGCCAGCCAAAAACAACATTATTTAGACATGAATTAAAAGTCTAGCTCAAAAATTAGAAAAACAAATTTACGAAATCAGGTGTTAGTACAACAGCTAGTGATAGATAAAAGTATAGAGATATAACAGAATGCAGTTGACTAATGTACCAACACCGAATATCTTTAATAGTCAAAAAATTTTAAACGAATGAATATATTTTTAGGGGACAAATTTCACTTTTAAAACTCTTTACAGGCATGAAATTTCTTTTCAATAGTTTTAAACATCAGTACTTTCCCCAACATCTAGAGGACCAGCTCTTTAAATTGATATCGTACAAATATGCGGTGAGTGCATAATTTTAATGTAATTTAATGAAATGTTCAATCAATTAGTTGATTCGGTTTTTGTTGATTCTTTACATTTTCATGAATTTTGCTAAAAAAACAATAATTAGTAAGAGCTCATCAGGGTTGTATAACACCAGGACTAAACATGTTATATAGACGTTTTCAATCTTTCAAATAGCCTATACTTTTGTAATAGTTGGGAAAGTTTTCATAAATATTTAAACTATTACTTGTGGAGAACATAAATTGTAGTTAGATTTAATTATAACTGAAAGAGATTTTCTTACAACAGAACGAAAAATGTGTTTCTGTTCAGTTATTTGAAAACAAGAAACAGTCATCCTTTGTTACCTACGGATTGTACATACGAGTTCTCTGTAAATTTTATTACTGCATACATACGAGTGAAATTTAAAAAAAGACGCCATTTGTAATATTGTAAGAGAATATAATCGAAGTTCTAGGTACTGTACATTTTCTACAGTAGATGTATGTAGCGGTTCTCGAGTGCTACTGCACATCAATGCAAATCAAAGTTTATTTATGAAATTACATTATATTGAAATTGTCAAACGTACGGAAATATATATTGTTTCAAAATTGCTACAAAATTTACTTATTTCTTTTGTTAACGGTTTTGATCTGTTGTTTTATTGTTTACCAATGGGAGAAGTATAGTTCACAAAATAAATAAAAGGCAATCTGATAAGCCTATATATTATTAGTAAAGTTTAATGATTAATTGAAGTTATGACTTATAAAATCATGGTGTTGGGCAACTACGGATATATGTCTCCTACGCCAAATTTCAACGTTTTCTCAGTCGAAAGAGTTCAACGAAAATGCTTTTCAAAACTAAGAAGTACAAGGAATATTTTATAGACGAAGTATTCAATCTAAATCAGAGAATTTCAAACAGGAACAGCAAGTTCATAATCAAAGGAAGGAAATATTAGGTTGGTTGTGCGGGTGGGGGATGTAATGACGTCACTAATTGCATTCCTGTACAGCCTTGAGAAGCGGCTGCTAGTTAAGGTTTGCTTTTCAAAGTCACTTTGGTAGCATTTCATTTTGACCAGTGCCGTTTTTCCTGCAGAACTGCAATTTATAAAAGCAATTATCCCGGTTAAAATGGTACGAGAACAAAACAGTTTTATTTTTTAATGTTTGCAAACATTTTACTGCGATCACCTTCGAGTGAGTTGTAAGTTTTACTAAAAACCTTGGGTTAACAAGCTATTAACCCAAAAGTTGTTTCGCTTTCCGGTCATTATCACCTCAAAGAACTTGCGAATGTAACTTATCTTTCTAGTCAATAGTTATTTCACTACCTGAAGACTACGAACAAATTAATATACAAAGTGTTCGAGAAGAAAGGATCAATACTACAGGAGGCAATTATTAAAAGTAAAACGTATCATGACAAACTGTTTACAACCGCTTACTTGTATGCACTCAGCGTTTTTTACAATCGTATCGATTAATATAGATTTATCTTTGCTCTATTATAAAGATAAAAGAAAAATATATGTTTATTTGTTATGGTTTAACTAAAAAAATTATTTCCCCAACTTCTATGAATGTTTTACTGATTTATTAACCCTTTAGCGCATTATGGCGTATAACGTATGACATTCTACTTCTATTCTATCTGTACTATGACTAACGTCCAATAGGGGTATCGTAAAATTTTTCAAAATAATCAAAAACCGATAACTAGTTATATGTCAGCTTGAAAACAGGTCTGCCACCTTTCGCTTTACTTTCGTCCTCTTACCACAAGGTTATGCGTTATGATCTTTAGGAGTTAAGAAATGATGTGAGGTCAATATTATTGTTTCCCAATGGATTTGAGTAGGAATATAACAAATGAAAAGGTTTTATTATGGCTAAACCGTCTAAATCATAATAAATAATATTGGCATTGAAATATCTACGGCGAGAATACATACAGAATATAACAATTCACTAGACGTTTAAAAAATTGTGAAGCTGCTTAGAGATTTAGTTTCAACTAAAACCTCACTAAATAATGAAAAGATTTGTTTTCATTCCCAGTGCCTCAACAGGTATATTTAATAAGTGGATGTTTGTAAAGAAATTTCAATAAAATTTAAAGAAATCTAGAAAACAAAAACGATAACGTTTAGACATAGTTTGTTTAACATTTAAGACAACAATTATTCACTGAATATATTTCGTTATTTCTCAAAAATATAACAATAATAACCGTTTTTCAGTGGCCTTCCATTTGTTTACAAAATGGAGGCCAAACAGAGTACAAATCATTTTTATCGTCATTATAAAATATCTGTAGTGATTAAAACAAAAAATAATTCAGCTTTAATTGTCCTTTGTCATAATATTTCACTCAATCTACATTTCTGTTTGATTTTTTTCAAACAGAAACTCTAATTTTGTAATATCGAAAACCTTATGAAAAAGAGTTCAAGTTGGACAACGTTTGAAAAGTATATATTTAGGAATGTTTAGTAAAATTTTAGTTTCCAGGAATAAACTCGGTCAGTGGTAAGCCTACTAAAAAAAAGAAAACTTAAATGGTGTGCGTTTTACCATTTAAATCAAACATCTTGATTTACACTTTTTCACTTTTATAAAACCATACCACGTTCAAAAAAGCCTTTTGAGCAAAAGAATTCGAAACAAAGTATTTGTCTTAAATTCGCAGTTGAAACCAAATCTGTACATAAATCATCTACATTTCATTAAATCACTCCCTATGTTTAAGTAGACGACGGGTAATAATGAAATCAACCTTAAATACAAAACACCTTAATTCACCGATATTTTTGTGACAAATTTCAAAATCAATTTAAGGTTACAGAACAAATAATCCGAGATAAATTAGAAGCCAACCGTAAACCATAAACAAGCTGCATCGGGAGGGACGTTTGACAGAAGGCTTTGGCTTTCCTCCATATGGCGTTGTTGGTTTGTGGTTGTTTTTTTTATCAGTTTTATTTACTTGAAACCTTGAAACACAACCCGCTTTGCATTGTGTCGCTCGGTCGTTGTTTGTTTCAGATAAATGTTGTGTATGGGTTAAATTTATTGGAATTCATAATTAGAATTTAAACGTGAAATAAATAATTAGTACATGAGTTAATTAATTTCAGAATTAATAGCTAAAATATTTATGAGTTTCTTAACCTAGATTGTATAATTCTCAATAAGTACGATATCTATTAACCATTTTCAGAAATGAAAACAAAAACAACACAAAACTATTTTGCACAACGCTGCTGGACAAAGTAACCATTACCAGCTGATTGATAATTTGTGAAAAGTGCATACTTTTAGGGTTTCTTTGAAAGTCATGCTGATTCTCTTCACCTTTGCTATGATGTTATATCATAAAACTAATTGTATTCTGAACTTTTAAATATTATTTACCATCTTAACTTTGAGTTTGAGGTTGAAAGTTGTACACCTATATTAAAAATACATTATTAAGTTTGCGAGGAGAATGCAAGGAGGTTGGCGAAAAATTTTGTTTATTTTTCTTATATGTAGGCCAAACAGGACGAAAACTAAAAACAAGATTTAGGGAACATATTAGATCTTATAGATATGAAAAAAAGAGATTCATATTACGCAACAAATCTATTAAATGAGGGTCATTTGCCATATAAAATGAAAGAATCAATGGAGCTCTTTCACCAAAGTAACAAAGGAAGACGGTTAAATATAATGGAATACATGGACATTTTCAAACTAAAAATAACGGAGAAGATATTATTAATGAACAAATTAATAGCCAATCAGAAATAACTTCCCAAAATCTGAAATTATTGAAAATATTAAAAAACAAAATAAAATAGTAGGTTTATATTACATAACGTGTTACATAACGTGTTGCATAACATATTACATAACAGGTTACATAAGAAGCAGTACCGGTAGTAGGAGGAGGGGTGTGGCTAACTATATCTAGACGATTCCATAACGGATGAATCCAGTACTGGAATAGGTCTCGATAATGGAGGAACTCCGAAAAGCATCGACAAACTTAAGTGAAAGTGTTACGTTAGGATTGGCAGAAAATTGTACTCAAACTTATTTCGTGGATCCTAGCAGATATAATTTGTATAATAATTTATTTTTCTTTATGAAACTAAAATCTTCTTTTTTAATTATTACGATACCATGATGTTTTCTAGATAGGGGTTGAACAATTTAGACTTCCGTCGCTTGAAAATGATAAAAAATTAAATCTTGATTTTCATGTACGCTGGTAAAAAATATACTTATATGATTTCTGCTTCTGTAGTAATACCGTTTTATTTCACCCACAAAATGACAGATCGTGGAAAGCAATAGTTTCTTTACCTATGTTTTTTAAACTTTCATATTGTATCCCTAGAATATAAAACATATTGTAGAATAGTAGAAAGCTTTATTTAAAATTCTGTAACAATTGGTTCTACATAGAAAACCATAATTTTGGTTTATATTTTTCTATTTGAATATGTTACTGAAAGTAGGCTACATAAATTTTATGACAGCCATGATGTAAGAGACAAAGGGAATTGAAAACGTTCAACTGTGTAAACTGTCGAGTGATAAATTGTGTATATTTTAGGGTCACAAACTTGGGGTACAATCTGCACTAAAATCAGTAATGTATAGTATATTATAAATAAAACAACCTGTGCATATTGTCACGATTTAGCTTAAAACTGCTCAATTATTTTTTATAAAACTTTTTCGTTAAAGATTTTCGTAGTGTAACATTTTCAGTTTTGTCATGAGTTTTCAAAAATGCCTTAAGCATTACAGACCAATTTCGGTTGGCCCACAAGAGCAGTTTCCATTTAATCGCATACGCTAATCAATAAACAAATTTATTCTACATTAATACTTGCATTTATCAAACACATATTTCATACAAAAGATATTGATGATATTTAGAAGAGTTACAATTTAAACGAATTCAATGTGGAGTAAAGTATTGGTGTGAACATTTCGTTCTGCGGCCATTCAGGTCACCTCTTGCAGCATCGAAAATTGTTTTAGACACTATATTTTGACCTTCAAGCCATATTTTTGGGACCTAATTGTTGGAGTTATGAAACTAAAAAAGTAAAGAAATTTTCTGAAAGTTACGTAGTAGTAACGACAGCAAGAGATAGTCTTCTCCGAAATCTAAAAAGTGAAAAACAAAGGATTATGACAGACCTACTCGCCAATTCCCTTTCCATTCTTCAAACATAGCAAAACTCGGTAAGTGCATTTTTGTGGGACACGGTTTTATGGTGATATCATATTCTTCATTTAAAAATACATACGCGAAGATTATGTGCGTGTAATGTTACTTGTTTATTTTAATGTTGTTTATGAGTTATCTATTGTATATTCTGTCAGTGGTAATAATTTCTGTTAAATGTCTTAACTAAATAAAACCCAATTATTGGTATTTAATGTAATCATTGACATCGTTTACTTTGAATACATACAAGTAAACCCGAAAAACGTTATAAGCAGATACACTTGGCAAAGTAACGCTGTATTGTGTGAAATAAAGACTTCCATTGTGTTACAAAAAAAAGTACACATCTCAGGTCTCGAGCCCGGCCCTTTGTAGTAATTGACTTCGTTACCGGGACAAACCCTTTCTTTGCGAAACGCAACATGTAACAAGGGGTTAAAAACAATAACTAACAAGTATTACAGGAGAAAAAAAAACAGTTGTAGTGGTTGGGCGTAGGAAAAGTTTTAGTTGAACGTCATTAAAATGATACGCTCTACCTTTTTTACGACAAAATAAAACGAAACAAAATATCGATAGAAATATATTTTTATAATAACACCTTACCAAATACTTTACGATTTGTGTTCAGTTTGGAATCTTGAATTAGAAACTGTGTTAGAAAATATGTCGGATAAACGGATCAAAGTGTTTGAATGTTGAGTTTTTATAGTTGTTTGTTTACAAATTTGTTTAATGTTAATGATATAGGTTTTGCAAATTTAAAATGTATATCCATACTAATATTATAAAGAGGTAAAATTTGTTTGTATGGTTGTGGGGGTTACTCTCTAATTACTGAACCGATTGAAAAAATAGTTTCAATAATAAAAAGCTACACTATCCCTGAGTAACATAGGCTAGAATTAATTTTGATTTTAGTGTTGAAACAACCCCTGAAACAATAAATATTAATTGTTATAATTTCCTTAAATCTGTAGAGCTGAAATTCGGTACATTTATTTCTTACAAGATACACAAAAAAAGTAAACTAGATTTACATCTTGTCGCGTGCTCCTAGGGGGTAAAAATGTGATAAAAACCCCTAAAACAATAAACATTAATAATTATTGTTATAATTTTCTTAAAGTTAGTGAACTGAAAGTTTGTATCTTTATTTACTACTACATACATGAAAAAAGTATCATAGATTGACCTTTTGACGCGTGTTGCTAAGGGGTGAAAATGTAGTAACAACCCTTATAAAAAATGTTGATTGTTATACTTTCCTTAAAGCTAGAAAATAAACCGTTAATAAATTAAGGAATTTAAGAAATAAGAAACCACTATGTGTATCTTAATTAAAAATAAATAAGACATTTTAGAATTTAATAGTAGTTCCTATTTAAATAAAATAACCTGTTTGCATTTGCTTCGACGCGAGTCACCGTGGCGGTTGGCGAGCGAAGCGAGCAAGGGGCGAAGCCCTCTAGTATTTAATAAATACGTCATGTTTGTGTACTTTACAAATTGGAGTGAAGTCATGCGTAGTAATAAAATTTAATCATTGGTTTACCTCACTTATTATTAACAGCAATTATAAAAATTGTATGTATATTGTAAAAGTGATATGACATTGTGCATAACTTTACGAAAATTTAAAACAACCAGAGACGTCACACGCAGTAATGCAATGGCATGATTGTTTAGCACCTAAGTTGGAATGTAATCAGTTGCTACTATGTTTTGAAATTGTACCGATACTTTGTTTAGTATTCATTAGAGTTTACCGAAAAGTGATAATTTGGTGTTTTACTGTATTGTTGTCAGTATCATGATATTATTCGATAACGCATTAAATTTGTTTACGTAATACATATTTAAACGACTTTTGGTTTTACCGGTAAACGCATAGGGAGAGTAAAGTAAGGCACACGTGTAATTTTGCAGTGTTGTGTTAAAGATACGGTAAATATTAATTAATTCGTAATTATTTGACATGTCGAGAGGTAAGTCTATTTTGGTTTTGTATAATTAATTTGATCCATTCAATTCTGTTTAACTAAATTAGTTGTTAACGTTTAGTAATAATGTATATCCTAATTAAACATTTTGATTACATTGGTACACATTTCCTTGTTCATAGGTTGGCATTATGTCGAGAAGGCGTGTTGTAAAGTTTACCCGATATTCATATTCTTGTTTTTACCTCTTTTTACGAAATAGCCCAAGGCTCCTTTCACACTATTCGGTTTCGACCAGACAATGAAAAACCGGCGAAAATCCGAGCGAGTTATGAAATGGTGTAAATGGTGAGTTGAATGAATCGTGAACACATTTTTACTAACATTAAAGCTAACTAAACTACGATGGTTAAACGAATTTTTGTTAACCAATAAAATCAAAATATACTACCTCACTCTCCAAATACTTATAGTTTTTTAACTAGAATAAAAATACTTAAATTTATTTTTTTAACTTAAACTTGTTTTAAAATACGTATAATTTTTAGAAATTTAAAAAATGAAAAAACAAATAAAATTGTTATGTATTTTTTTTAAATTGGAGCAAAAACACGTGCATTTTATTTCTTGCTTAAATATCAGAAAAAATACGTATTCTTGGTTTGGAGATAAAAAAGTGCTTTCTTTACTTTAAAAATAACTGTTTAGTATATTGCACTTTTTAAAAAATCCAACCCATTTTATCAGCTACCTACTATAATTTTAATAACTAATAAATAACATTGTAATAATTGGTAAACTATGAAACTTGAGTGCGACTCAGCCAAGGCTTAAGTACGAATAAAACCGAATGAAGTAAAAGCGTGCATTAGGTCACTTATGGGTCTGCTGTAATGGCGGCCATCATGGATTTTTATCCCATAAGAGCAATTTTAAATTTCAAACCATTTATTTCGTTTATTTTGTATCACAACATTGTTTGCAAGATCTCATTTTAAGCACAGTCACGATACGCATGCGGTTTGCGTTTCACATTTTTTATTTATTTTTTCATTTGTCACGTAATTGACATTTTTGAAGTACCAAGTTTGAACTTTTTTCTTTACACAATACAAAATGCATAGTTAAAATTGAAACGCAAGCCGGATCCGCAATTTTACAAAGATATTCAGTTTTTTTCAGCACTCAATTACAAAAGATGGATTTATAAAATGGTTTGAAATGAGGCAATGTCAAAGCGCTCAGCTGCAAGAAATTGCACTGTTTAGTTACGGCTATAGAGAGAAGCGCTTTCGCTTCAGGTTGCTTTCTGGTTTACTGGAGCAGACCCTTCTTAGTCCACTGCTGTGAGTTTAAGGTTGCAGTAGCAGTTAAACTTTTATAATTATTAAGGGTAACAATTTAAACAACTGTTACTTAACATTATACTTTTACGAAATGTAATCTAACCTTACCCAAATCTAAAATAAAACATTGTTACTTACTAAATACAATTTGACTAATACTGTCTAACCTGGCCCAATCTAACCTAACGTTACTTTCTAACGTAATCTAACAACAATAATAAAACTGTAGCGTAATTTGTTTTTATTATTTATTTGTAGTAATTTCAGTTCTTTTCAACAATAATTGTTATTTAACAAATACAAACATTGTATTTAACAAAAACATTTTAAAGCAATCTGCTTTAACAGTCCCGTTTATTTCCAATTACTTACAAGGGCGTGAAGCTGAAATAACATTAAGGGTATCGACTGGAAAAGTGATGTACAGTTTTCGTGTCAACTTGCTACCAAATGAAATTGTATTGTATGAGGCACGCCCAACGCTCTTTGATATGTGCTTAATTAATACTCGGTTTAGAAATTACGTGTTTAATCCACAAAACCTTTCTACTCACACCTCGATGTACAAAATTAGATCGTTATCTAACAGGAAAGAGAAATTATGTTGTTGGAGAAAGTCATTGAATAATTTGAACGATTGTCGATAAATTAAAAACATGCACTTAAATAAAGCAAACATGTTTTCGTTTGGTTTTAATTTTTGCTTCCAAGGAACATGTGATATTCAACTTATATAATAACAATTAGGTCAGTTTTGTTTTATTTACTATTGTCTTTGGTAAATTTGTTCAAGCTAAAAATACTATTTTTGAATAAGAATTATTTTCACTGTCCTCTGTTCAAAACCTCAAAAAATATTTATAATCATTCAATTTTGAAACAATAAGATAAAATTTAGTTGAAACAATAAAAAACAATTTATTGAAACAATAAAATAAAAAAGTATAAAAATATGTAAGATATTTATACTTTGTTTTAAAATCCATTTGTCAAATGTCGGCCTAAGTTTGCTAAATTCGTACTTGTGACTTTTAAAATTATGGTTGTATTTATTTATTTTGAGACCATAAATATAATCTAGCCGCAACTAAGTACAGTACACAATAACTAAACAATATACAACTGAGAAGTTCTAGTATGAATAACACGCCTAGGATTCCGTAACGTCTGTTACTTGTTCACAGCCCTTATGATACGTGTGGCGTAATCTTTTAAAAAATTATGCATTTCCTTACAATTGATAAAATAAAACCATCTACATAATAAGTAAGTTTTAAAATACCAAAACTCTCCAAATTTTATGTTTTATATAAAAATATTCTTTTGAAAGCTATTAAAAACACTGTAATTTAAAAGGCCGATATAGGAAACAGACACGACATGCTCATCAACACAAGCACACAGCATGAAGAAATAAGACATATTGGCCCTAATTTGTTCTACAACGTATTTAAATACCTCACAAGTTTTTTTATCGAAATTTTATCTGCAGTTCTTAATAGAAGGGAGTTTTTATCCATTAAATGAAACAGCCAATTAATTGCCAACATAAAAGAAGTGGAGTTTATAATGCCGTCTCAAGTGGCTGTTTAAATTGCAAGATGCTTTTCTAGGCAGTGAAAAATTCACTCGAAATACACTCACTATCACTCTGTATCACTCCTATCGCTTTGAGACTCACGGACTGCCTGCTTATACTAAATCGTTTGATGATTATTCCTTTGACTGCGAAGTTTTATAATGTGAATCAAATATAGTTTGTTATTGTATCACAGAAGATGGTGACTTTGTCGTTGAAACGCGTTTGAGTTAATAAACTTATTACTTGTGAGATTATGAGTTCAAATTTGACTGTACCAATATATCTCCTCACTAGTCAAGCTCAATATTTACTTATATAGCGAAACAGAGTTGGACTGGTAGCTTGTATTTTTCAATTCTTTGAGAGGTTGGATTCAGAAACTCTTACAGATAGTGCCAAGAAGCGTGAAGCGTCACTTGAGCATGCGCTGTAACGTCTTACCCTCTCCTACTCGATTGTGAGTCTTCAGTACAATCACCACCAAAAACTGTTGATATACAATCAACACGACTACATAGCAGACATGAATTAGGTAGGGCAGGCGGCTCTGACTGTACTCCGCCGCGAGAGGGGAAATGTGGTGGGAGGCGGCGTAGGAGACTTGCACACCCCCTCTTCGCGCTCCATCCTAATTGGCGCTATCTGTATTATCTTGCAAAATGTTTTCTGGATTCCAAAAAGAGTGTTTGCCAAACGTTTAAGTGAATGTGAAAAATAGTTAAGAATAAGTTTAAATGTTGCTAAAATAATTTATTAAATGGCTGGAAATGCTTCCGCTGAGTCAAATATCAAGTTGAGTTGATGGGGTGTGCAGTGAACAACTGCAGCTTCTCAACTCTTTGCGATATCACAATTATCTTTAAAACCACGAAATTTCGTATGATCATACATAAAGCCGTTTTTGACGATAGAGCTGATGACCGAATATTTTTTTCACATTTTCTATAGTAAATTTTAACTCTCCAACAAAGGATAGTAAAACAAGGTTTTGCTTTGTATTGTTGGAATAAATATGGGTTATCATGCTTCCTAAGTATATTAGATTGATACCTTTACGCTTTTCTTGCATAATGCTTGTTATAGAAAGACGGACATATTTTCAACTGATTTAATCCAATATAATCTAGCATTAAAGTTCGTGAAGGTAACTTTTATATTACGCTCTTTTGAGCATTTTAAAAATTGTCCGTATATTCAAAATGAAAAGAAAATCCTTATATTATCACTAGTTTGTCTATTTTCCTTTTCTCTGAAATAAAAAACGTTATCATTCATTCAGTTAGTTGCGTATATTTTGAAGGGGCAAAGTTCAGTAAAAAAGTATGTTATAATACTGTCGGAAGTATTATAAGAAAGAGTTTATGTTA
>JAGFPH010004287.1:0-14527 GCA_018207615.1 Philaenus spumarius
TTATTAATAATATTTGCAGTTTCCGGTTGTAGATTGTGGAATTCTGTTGTTACTCGGCTGGGGGGGGAGGTCTATCTCAGTTTAAACTAAGTTTTGGGGTACAGTTTTGGGTTGTGCAACTGAAGAGTGTATGGTTTCGTGGTAATATAGTTTTTGTTATTTTTATTTTTATTAATGTCATTTTGTATTTTCATGTTTTATAAAATAATTTCACAAGTATTGCTGATCTTTTAAATTCTTCGTAACGAAACATTTCTAACAGAAGTCAACAAAATGTATAATTTCAGAAAGGTTTGTTGAGTTAAGTGATTGAAGAGACTTTGTATTATAAGAGTATAAGATAAGACCTTACTAATATTAAATAGTTAGTAGGGGTAAGTGTAGTGGGAGACGGCCGCTATAAAAAGAGCAATGGTCAGTATTTCCCAGGCTTCCATTCCACAAGGTCCTTTCTTCCTTTCAGGTATGGGAGCGTGTTGAGCTCCCTCTGAACATCCCTCTCTTTTCCTCAGGTATAGGAGCGTATTAAGCTGCCTCTGAACATCCCTGTCCTTTCACGGGAGCGTGTTGAGCTCCCTCTAACCTTCCCCCATACATTCCCCAAAAGATCACCTTCGAATCAGTCTGGGAAAATACCAATATTAATAATCTGTAATAAGACTTGTGTTATGAGAGTGATTCAAATGTATCTAGAAGTAGCAATAAATAATTTGTAACCAACAAGTGTGTTTATTTGGCGCCCGAACCCTGGTATATTTCTCCGACGACAGTATCCTGGGCAGATTTTCCTCCCAGAAAGTAAGCGTTACATCTTCTTCGGGACTGAAGTTTCTTGTTCTTTTTAGTTTTATTACCGAATTTCAATAAGAAAGAAGAGCAATTGCAGTGAGACCTTGGGTCAGGAGTTGTCTATGACACCGATCATTGTCCACAGTATGCGTTTTATGGTATCATTAAAAATTGTATGTACACTTGTTTTCCCACTATAACGGCCGAATTTTACGTCCGATTTAGTAATAATTTGGTACACACGTTGATTTTCTAAGTCACTCGGATGAGTTCGTTAGCAAAACATTCAACAACCGGAAGCACATTTTTTTACCTGAAGTACATTTTTTTACCTAAAGTACATTTATTGATATTTTTCGTACTAGAATGGAACTTTTTTGGCGTTTTATCTAAAAAAAATAATTATAGAATAGCATTCTGCACATCTGATTTTTTTTACATGACCATATCCTGTTTAATTCCTCAAAAATCAATCAAAACGTAGAATACCATAAAAAACACACGGTTAAAATCCACTAGTGGGATTTTATCGTGGAGGCTTCTTCTTTCCGAGGACGACGGCTGGGAGGCAAACTCGCAAAGCGAAGTAGTCCGTATGAAGTATACTACGAGGGAGCAAGGTCGAGGTGCAAACTCACAAAGCGGGTTTTTTTCGGAACCAAGCAACGCCTGAGCCGGGGTTGGAGGCTGAGGTGCAAACAAATTCTATCTCAAATATTCTCTCTACGTCTCTCTCGTGCTTTCTTACATACATAAAATTCAGTCGTATTTGATTCATACAAATATTTCTACTTTAATAAATATCACACTTCTATTAATTTCAGGTGCCAAGGAACTGACCACATGCTTCGACAGTTTGAAACCAACAGCAGCTGTTGCAGAAGTGGACGTTCTGATAAACTAGGTTACGTGGAAAACAAAAACGAAGGTACGGCCACTAACATAGATTGCAGCACTAACTCGGAGTCGATCTTCCAAGACTACGGAAAAACTAAATATAGTCTATAGCATGCGCAAAACTCGTACAAGACATTTCATGAAAATGCAATTGCACGATCTAAGTACATCGAGAGAAATGTTAGTGTTAGTGAATAGTTATACAAATGCAACTAAAAACAAACTTATGTCTGAAAGAGACTCCTTCGCAAAGTGTATACGTGAAATTATTCTTGATTTTAATGTAATAAATGTTTCTTAGATTTTTTACAGTTTACAATGTCGTACATTTATTTACCTTACAGTACATGTACGGCCGACTGAAACATCATATAACGCGCGGACTCAGAGTCCGCATTAAATACTTTTAAGTTTTTTCATGTCAGAGTGTTGTGCGTGCGCATTGCGTATTTTTGTGTGTAAAACCAGTATTTAGGTTAATAAGTTACACACCATATACACAATTAGTTCATTGCAACAGTGTTCTAAAACACTTTAGGACAAAGAACGTACTACTGCCTAACGATTTCCTTTCAATTCTGTTTGTTTTCTTTGTACATAACGTACGCCTTGATAAGAACTGTATTGAGAAAAGAGGAACATACAACTAGAGTTCATCTTCGGGTTATTCTAGCAACATTGTGTTTACATTTCATCTCGTCAACATAGTCAAAGCGTGCGGAGTGTGAGTTCGCAAAAGATTTGAAGTGCTCAAGATCAAAGACAAACAATAAGAAACAAGCTAACATTGCCAAATTATCCATTAGGTGTTTCAATCAGTGTTCTGAGCTCTTAGTTACATTATGTTCATGACTGGAACAAAAAAAATCGAAAGTGCGGACTGATAGTCCGCGACGCGTTTACCTAAGGGTTAAGGCTGTGTGTAGGTACGCATTAGCTCAGGTTTTCATGCACGTAGCTGAGGTTACAACCAAAGTTTGAGGTGTCTGTTTGAATCCAGGAAAATAAATGAATTAAGATAACATCAGGATATTTCACTTTCTTAGAAATATTTGAGATAATGACTTAATGAAGACACTTTATTACGCGTTAATACGAGTGTTTGGGGGAAACACCAATCATAACTTTAAAGCCACTGATTTTTCAACCAAAAATCATTTTAGCCGGATTATTTCGGATTATGTTGACGTCGTCTTCCCTCTCTTTGTCGGATATAAAACACACTCCAGCAAAGACACCTTTCTGCCACTAAAAAGCCATCTCCGATTCCCATCGTCCTTTGAACCTGGCCACAAATGTATACACAACTAGATTCACTCCTTCAAAATAGTTTGGCTGGAGCACTCATAATAAATACTCCGGTATCTGAAAACGTGCTATTGAACCGTTAACGTGTTAACTTTGTTCACGTCTGCTTGAGATTAAAGGGTGTGGAAAATACTCAGAAATACAGACTTACGTTTTCTGAATATGTGCGGCAACGTTTACGGAATTTTCACATTTTACATAAAGTCATTAGTTTTCAAATCAAGAAATCGAATAAAAACCTTCCGCGGTTAAAATTGTAACTAAACCCCCTTCTGGAGTCTCTGGCAGAAAGATTTGTCATTAGCCAAATGTAAATGCTACCATTGTATTTGGATAACCTAATAGAACTCCGATCCAATGCAATATTTCGTTTCTCTGGAAATTCGACGATAGTGGCGCTATCTATTATTGGAAAAACGACGGAAGCTGTGTGAAACACCAATGCTACCAATGATTTATCCCTAGCTCTACCTAGCGGCGCGATCATGCACTATTTTCCCGACAACCTTTTTTTTCGGCACACAGCCCCCGTATGCATGCATGATCTATTTTATTATTCATGATCTATGATACCGCCGACACTCGACGAGGAGCTTTATTATTGCTTATACTCAGGCACAGAACTGAGATCTATACATATAAATAAAACTAAAGTATCTGTTTGTGATTTTGAAATAAATACTTTTTTCTAAGTGCATATGGTTATTAACCCATTACCGGTAAGACTGAACCACTTTTGACAAAACTTTCATTTTCATGCAGAGGACTTTTCAGAGATTAATCTAGGCTACTTTGTATCCCTGAAATATTTAGGGTTCCTATTTAAATATTTAAAAAATGTAAAAATTTGGAGTTGTGGTGACGCGCAACCATTGCAAATAAAACAACTAATTTGGATCAAAAGCTTAACACTTAGACAAGATCGTCCGTGTTTTAATTTACTGTATAGGCTGGTTTAACCGTTAAATATATATCAAAACAGTAAGTAATAATGTGAACTGCACTCATAGATGTTAAATACTTCTCCAAACCTGATTTGTAATTTTTATGAAAGTTCGGGAATTATGAGTAACAAACTAGCGGAAAACAGGATTTTTAACGTTTATTGGTGCATAGCTAATAATTTACGTTCTACTAAAAGGCATACAGAGATCGATTCGGGAGAAACTCACTATTCGTTTTTGGACCACGGAACTCAGAACTAAAATCAGTTTTTTTATTGAGTGTAATGGTAATTCTGAGTATTTACCCTATATTCCTTTTATTTATTAAATCACATATGTGAAGCCGTAGGTACCAGCTAGTATTTAATAAATCATTGACTGTGACAGCGTGTAGGCTCTGGAATTAATTGCCGGAGAGTTTGAAATGCATCAATAATCGTGGACAGTTCAAGAAGACTTTGCGACAGTTTTGGGTACTTTCGTGCGCTCGAGCGGTTTTTCGGTGTTTTGAAGCATGTTCTTGAATGTTTTTGTGAGTGTAAGTGTGTTTATTTATAGTGCAGCCTAATTTACTTATAGTTTTATTTTACTTAGGAGATAAATGTGTATATTTTTAGTCTCAGTTTTTGTACATTGTGTTTTAGAATTAAATATTATTTTACAGTTTTTGTTCTTTTTTTAATTTTTGTTTGTAGTGTGAACTTTTGTGTATTTTAAAATTCCAGGTAGAGTGTATGAGAGGGCCCAATGGTCCTAACTTCACCTCACTAATAAAAATTGTTATTACTATTTGAAATACTTTTTTGTAACTAACCTTCAAAACAGTTCCTTATTGCTCAGAACACGTCTGACCGCGGTTTCGACATCGCAGTGTCATTGTCAAAGAAAACACTCACGTCAAGGTACACACATTACACATTTAAAAAAAAAAACACGTAGAAACACTTTTTTTAAACATTCGCCATTTCTGGGTCGTTATAATAGATTGTTTTACGTTTTTTGTTAAGGTTATCAAAAATAGGTCCACTCCACTGTGTACCGTGACGTGAGCTTTGACAATGACACTGTGATGTCGAAACCACGGAAAAGTATTTGAATTATTTAACAGTCTAGGAAATATGAATATTGAACAAGAACTTTATTTTAAAATTAGGTTTCCGGAATGTTCCCGTCTATGGTGTTTCAAGTCTCCATTGACTCCGTTCGTATAGATTAAACTGAAAGTGGTACAGTTTTCATTCCCCAGGATAAAGTCAAAGTGAGGTGATGAAAGGAAACTCACACAGTGATGTTACAGATTTATTATACAACTGAATACCTTACTTCAGTCGGATCGTCAAGGTAAATGAGAATGTTTCGTTTAAACAACGATACAATTAAACATTCAGCACATAACCGACGTAAGCCCTTTGTTGGACACAACTCTCGAACACCTTACCGTCCAAGACCAGCTGCGAACGTAATCTCGGCAAAACACTCGACTGGCAATCGTTAAAGCGGCCATTAAGCAGGTTATACTGGTGAAAGTACTGTTGGATTTGTCTCTGCAGGCTTGCGTTGTACAGGGAGAAAGACGCGTCGGCTCGGGTTGAACAGGGGACAATATTGTTGGGTCGGAGGGTAGTTTTTTCAAAAGCTAAGCAGTTTACTACACCGATAAGTCCGTCGTCCGATTCGCGGCGTATCAAGCTGTTGGTCTGGTCGTTCACTTGTCCTTCGGTCGGCACCAGTTCGTAGCTTCTGACGCAGCTGTTTATTTCGGTCGCCCCTGAAACAAACACAAATAATTAATCGAATGTAAACCATAGGCGGCTCAAAATTGGGCATATATTTTTTTATACAGAATGTCCCAGAACTACTTGGTTCAGCTTTGTAGAATCGTACATTATTTAAATATAAAATAAAAAGTTCGGATGAACGTAGGTCCGAAATGCATCGTTTTACATTTATACAGGCATCTTAATTTTTACAAAAAAGTAATGTCTTTGGAAGTAGATAAGATGTTAACGTTCTCCATTGTAGAAAACAATCTCAAATTTTTTAATGTTATATTATCTCTAAAAATGTTAATGGCTGAAATTTTAAAAATATACAAGACACTGTGTTGATTTTTGTAAAACTGGGAACCTAAAGGTTAACAAAACGACGGATCAGAGATAGAATGCTGAAGTAAGTACAAGTATTTAACATGATCTTTGTCTTTGAAACCGAATCGGGAGCAAAAACTAACAGCCGCTAAAGCTACATTAATAGTGTATTAAGCATGTACCTGTATCGGCAAAATGTTCATGTTTTAATACGTTGTAAATATTACTGATATGTTACGCAGCACAAGTCCAATACCAATAATAATAATTATTATTTATTTACCGTTCGGTATATTCAGTACAAAAAACATTATCAAAAATGAATTTTAAACTAACATCAGCTTAGTAAACCTCTACACTTATACCATAAATTAATAATCTTTAGACATTAACATGCAAATATTATCACACAAAATAAACACAGGTTAACATTTTATCATATCATTCATAAGTGTATAAACAGTATAACCAAGTAGAACAACTTTTACGGTTTTTTGCTAAACGTATATTTCAATTACCCGATAACTCACCAAATTATTAAACAAATACAAGAGCACTGTGGCGACAAAAACACACTGATTTAAATAAAAACCCCGAACCATAAAACAAGGAACAAAAACAATAACTAAACAACTAAATTGTAAGTTATGTTTACTACGCTACCCTTATGTACATTTCGATGACATGTTCATCATCCTCTGAGGGTTTCAACACTATTAAAACCCCCTTAGTGTGACTTTAGTAGTGTTGAAAAACCCTCTGAGGTTGGTGACTATGTCATCGAAATGTACATAAGGGTAGCAATTTAGTTGTTTATTTATTGTTTTCGTTCCTTGTTTTGTGGTTCGGGGTTTTTATTCAAATCAATGTCACCAAATTATGTTTTACATTTTGAACTCGGTTTAGTCAAATTGTTTTTCTTTAATTTTAAATTACATACAGGTGAGGGCATTAGGCATGTAGGGGGAGCGGCCATAGCCAGAAACTTCTTTTGGTTTAGGGAATGGCAAATATTATCAAACATACCGTGGACTTTGATAAAATAATATCTGACGTAGAGAAGTGGAAGGGACAGATGTTTGCTGTTGTCGAAGCTATTCTTCGAGCAGCTATTCTTCGAGGATGAGCAGGTAATTTCGATTGCTCTGTATGCTATTTGCGTGAAAAAGAGGATGTTTTCAATTTCGCTGCACGCGGTCCTACATTAAAGGTAATTCGCAGACATTGTAATTTTTTTTTTTTTTGTCCAGGGATGAATGTGGAAAATATCTAAATGGAAGGAATTATGACCCAACAGTGAAATTATTTCGTGTTTACCTAACCTACATTTTTAAACTACGAACTGTTTGGCCTACATAGGGCCTAAGCTGCATTACAAATGTTAAAAGTCAGTTTATAAACCCCACTTTTTTGTAAGCTTTCTATTTTTCATCCTTACAATTTACTTACATTTCCCTAAATTATTCTTTTAGTAAAAAACTGGTTTACGGTAATTTGTCTTTTCTAATAAATTCACAACCGTATAGCTAACCTTACTCATGCAGTTGGTTCAACCCTTTTGGTGCGGTTTTATTGGAACTAACTGTTGAGAACGTAATTTAACGTTATTAGCAAGCTTCCATAGGAAAGATTTGGGAGTCGTCAATGAACACCGGTTATGGTCCCCAGAAAACGTTTTGGGGTGTCATTAAAAATGTTATGTACTTATTTTATGTGTTCGCTCTCTAACAGCCTCATTTTACGTAAGATTTGGTCTAAATTGTTTACACAAGTTGGTTGTTTAAGTTGCTCGCCAAGTTCGTTAGCCAAAAGAATCTAACAAAAAGACGCACGTAATTTGACCGGAAGTAAAAACGTTTTGAGATTTTTGGTAATAGAATGAAGCTATAAGGTTTTATCTAAACAATATTGTCCCCCTGTTTAACCAAAATCGATGGAAATGAAAAATACCATAAAAGTACCCGGTTAAATTCCACGTGGGGATTGACCGTGGGGGCATCTTCTGTTTTGAGCGAAGAGAAGTAGAGGCCGCAAGTCTGAGGAGCAAACTTGCAAAACGAAGCAACGCGTGATTCGGATCTAGAAGCCGAGGTGTAAACCAATTCTACTAATATATTTCGTGCACTGAGGCAGCTATTCAGCGCCTTCGTAAATAGACCAATTTCCCAAATATTTGGTTGAAACCCTAAAACATATCAACCTCATTTCGTAAATTCGCTCAACCAACGTCAGCGGTTTAGCAGTGTGATCGAATTATTTATAACTGCAAACTTAAACTATGGGAGTAAACTGAGAACTTCAACATCTACCTAACGGTCAAGCCAAGAGATGTTTTTTCCAAATTTGACTTACTTGAATCAAGGTTAGACTTGATGTCATTGGTGGCTTTACTGATACAATCCTTCGCATTCCTGTACGTTGTCAAATCCGTCGCGGCTTTAGCATACGCAACCCGATACACATTGACGTCATTCAGCAGTTCCAAATATTCTCTTGTGTCGGATTGTGAACGATCTCTGAGTTTTCTGAGCACTTGGAACGTCGCTTTCAATGTAGTCAGAGATTGAGCGGTTCGGTCGATATAGGTAGTAAGGCCGCTGATGGAGGTCTCTATCTGGCTCTTCAAGTTCACCGAAGAGATGTTAACAGCGTACTGGAAACAAACAGAAAGCTTAACTAAGTGAAACATGCTACGAAATCATTGAACGGTTTCGAAAAATGTAGACGATGGGAAATTTTGGAAAATATGGTCGTATATAAATTAAATATTAACAGACAAGCTGTTATTGAAAATATCTACCGGATAAGTTTTTTAACAATAATAATTAGCCAACTAGTTTGATAAATTAATAAACGGTACCAGATAACTGCTACATACTTCCTCCCTGTTGAAACTTTATACCTTCCCAAGAGTAGCTTAGGAGGTGGTTATTTAAAATTGCAAAAGTAGGAAAATGTTACCATGGAAAATATATGCATGTAGGCCTAACACATATTATATTATTATATTATATTATTATTTAAACTATTCGATCGATTTCGAACAAATTTGCACCAATCATGTCAATTAGACCTGCATAGATGCACGAAAAAAGGTTTTGAAAAACAACCCAATTTTTGGCCAAAAACCCCCAAAAATCAGTTATAATTATTATTACCTAAACGAGAATTTTTAGAAAGATGAGGTTTTTTAATATTGTAGGGTACATTAAGGGCTACAAATAAGCCAAATTTTATCAAAATCGTTCTAGCCGTTTCTGAGAAATTTAGATTTTTCTCATTTTTTTGCCATTTTTTGGGGGGTAAATCCCTTAAAAATCAAAAATTTGAAAAAATGTAAAAGCACCTGGAGATATTCCAGAACTACACCTACTTATCAAATTTCATCAAAATCGGACCGTTGGTATGGTCTCCAGCTCTGTACACATCCTTACAGACACACAGACACACAGACACACAGACACACGGACAGACATTAAAAAAAAACAATTTTTTGGGTTCAGGGAGCACCAAAACAAATAATTCGTCTAAAAATATGTTTGGGTTCTTGGAGCACCAACACAGATAATTCCACTAAAAATTGTTTTGGGGTTTAGGGAGCACCAAAACAGATAATTCCATTAAAAATTAAAATTCTAAAATTTGGACGAAAACAATACTTTCTCCATATACTGCGTATAGGGTGGAGAAAGTAAAAATTAAAAACCAAACTTCTGAAAAGATTTTCTTGAAACATAGCTAAGAACATTCTCGATCAAGGCACCTTTCAAAAAAAAAAAAAAACTCACAGATACATAGATTTAAATAAACAGACACACAGATACATAGATACACTTATAACACCCCTATGATTGCGTCGGGGGTTCAAAAATAAAGCTCAAAAGAAGCGGAATTTGAAGGTACGTAATAGAGAGGTAAGGTTCCTTGACTTAATCATTTTGAGTTTAAAATACTGGAGGCAATAACACATGGAAATTCAACTCCAGTAAACGGACCTAAATATTAGATTAGCTACTTCTTGTACTCCCTGATTTACAGGATGTCGGTTTTAAATGGGCCACCATTGGTGTCTTGTAAACTATAAATCTGACCGCAAACTTTAAATGAGGAACCTTTTAAAGTTATTGTTTAAAAGGACTTTGTAAACAAACAAATAACAAAGAGGCAATTTAGAGATACATCGGTACAATGGTAAATATGGCACCAGTCTACTTAAAATCAAGCATGGCAACTGAACTACTACAAGATTATTTATGGATTCTTTTGAAGATAAAGTTATTCGAAATCCAGGTAAATAAAGTAATAGTAAAGAATTATCGCATTAAGGCTCGGCGGACCCAGCCACCATCCTGAATTCAACTCCCATAAGAGCAATGTTACACGCATAGCAAGATTACTGAAGTAATAATGATCACACAATTATTCTAAATATTAAGATATTTTAAAGATTAGGACAGTCCGAATGTGGATATCAATTAGTTTTTTCCATTTGTTTTTAACTAAATTTGTTCTTTGACTTAATTCAATATGAAAGTTTGGGTATTTTCTCTTATCCAATAATGCAAATATCAAATATGTAAAACGTTCACCTCATTCAAAGTTTAATTACCTTTAAAATAAAAGTAATTTCAAAAAATGTTGACAATTTATGACCAAAAAAATGCTTTATTGTGGAAGCATGTACGCGCCGAATTTGTGTTCCTATTCGAGTGTTTAGCCTGCACTCTGGTTTTCATTATATCAACTTGTTTCTCGCGAAAAAATACTAGAAAAATAAAATATCCATTAATTTTGAATGTGCGAGAGAAAGCTGTATTTAACACATACATTGTCACGCATGCGCATTTCAGTACGTTTACAGTCAGGGTTACGTCTGTAACCCTCTGGTTTCCGCCTTTATGAAGCTGTCCTATACTTGCTAGCGGAAGAATGAAACGCACACAAACTCAATGCTAGTAGTGTACAGCTCTACCATTTGGAGAGATGCGGACAAATCAGAGGTATTGTTTAACTCCTGCCGAGGCTTAATTTACTTATTTTATTTTATTTTCCGCTTTATCATTATAATAAATAAAAACTATATTTCTTATTCCGTGTTCTATATAATAAAATGTAACATTAAGCTTTTTAATATAATGGGATGCACTTCAACAGATGTCACTCACCGTATCTATGCTGACACTGACATTCCTAGCGCTTGGATTAGCGGACGATGCGAGGCATTCCTTGATGGTTTTGTAGTTATCGTTCAGAACGGTTTCGATCTTCTTCAAACTCTTGTCAGCGCATTCGGCCAATTCGATTATGTTGTTTTCCGTCTCCGTACCCCGAATAGTGATGTTATAGCGACCCACAGCTTCGACCAAATCGTTCGTCACCGTTTGAACACAGAAGGTGTAGAAAGTCAGATCGAACCGGGCGTTGAACACGTTTTTACAGTTTCCTATACGCTGAGTGGCTCTTCTTAACTCGTGCTGCACTCTGGTGTTGGCGATGTTCAACTTGTTCTTTTGACCCTGTATTAATTTCTTAACGGTGACTTCGCAGAAATTGTATTCATTTACCCCTGAAAGCATGTTTTTAATATTATTCAACGATTCATATTATTTACTTAGTAAACTCTCTAGTATCTGTGGGCGAATTATCCGCGAGCCTCTTGTACAATAAATTTGTTTCAAATCTAGAATAAGGTAAACAGTAAAAGAGGCTAACAAATTAAGTATTACCCTCTACACACACGCGAGACAGCTGACTTGTCAAATTCGCCACCATGTTAAATTTTATATTTTGTACTAGATGGCCCAATCCGGCTTTGCACGGATAGACAAATCAAAGTTAAATGTATATTAACAAAAAATATATTATATCAATAAATATATTACACTATGTATTTCTTATGGGGATTTTTAGTAACTTTGACCCCTCAGAAATCCCCTAAAATTTCAAATTTTTTAAAAAACTTTCTTAGCGAGCACCTAGGGCCCTAGAGGAATCTACATACTAAATTCCATTCCAATCCGTTAGGTGGTTTTTTTTTAGTAACTTTTACCGCCCAAAACCCCCTAAATTTTCGAATTTTTTTAAACCCTTTCTTATCAGCACCTACGGCCCTAGAGGAAGCTACATACCAAATTTCATTCCAATCCGTTCGGTAGTTTTAGAGAAATCGTGATTTATTAACTTTTACCAACCAAACCCTCTTAAAATTTCGAATTTTTCTAAACCCTTTCTTAGTGAGCACCTAGGGCCCTAGAGGAAGCTACATACCAAATTCCGTTCCGATCCGTTCAGTAGTTTTTGAGAAATCGTGATCAGTGAGTTAGTGGATTAGGCTTTTGTATATATATATAGATAGATAACGTACTAGGTTGCTCAGTCCCCCTGTTCACTTCGCTCACCAACAGATTATTTTATACTATGCTATTTTCACGGGAATGAAGATTGATTAAGACCGAGATTTTATTTTTATACAGAAGAGAAACATTTTTAAAGTCATGACGAAAATGAGATATGGTAAAGCAGTATTTCAAACTGGTCAAACAGGCCTAGTAAATAGTAAAGTTGGCATAATTTGTAATAGATATAAGTGTGTGGTAAGCATTTATCTTTGTTTGTGTTTGATATTAGCCTAGACAATCTAAAAAGACACTTGGTAGTGAGGAGTAATTTATTGATTCTAGATTTGCAAATTCGGTTGCTATGGTAATAAATCTAAACACTTTCAAGAAACGTGTGTTGGTTCAGTGTAGACCTAACCTGAAATTGTGTTACTCTTATAATCCAAATCAAGTGTTTCTTTTGTAATATGTAACCACGAAAGTTTGAATTATAATACAGTAATCCGTTTTTGTTTGTGTTTGTTTTTATTTTGCTAGCCTAATCTAAAAATATTGCTGGTTGTGAAAAATAGATCACTGATTCTAAGTTTTCTAAGTTTGGTGCTATGGTAATGAATGCCAATGCATTCAAGAAACGTGCGTTGGTTCAGTATGACCTATACATAGCTAAAGTAAAACATATTCGAAATAGACACGACCAGCTCTAACAATTCGAATTGCACCATCTATTGTAATAATTTTACCATTGATATTTAAATAACCAATAATTAATATTTCAAATAATTTTTGATATTATAAACTTAACTAAAGAAAACAATATAATAAGTAACAACAGATGTTTGACTTATATACAGTAAGCCGTTTGTTTGCTTTGACCTAATCTAATAAACGGTACCAGAAACTAGCACATACTTTCTCACAAACATATTTAAATTATTAAAGAGATTCACAGCGACTTCATTGTTGTAGGAGGGGTGATTTTAAACTAGGAGATTAACTAATAAATATTATTATTATTATTAGCTAGAGATAAAACTATTCGGTCGATTTCGAACAAATTTGCACCAAACACGTCAATTAGGCCTGCATAGATGCACGAAAAAGGGTTTGAAATTTTTTGAAAAACAACCCCCTTTATGGCCAAAAAACCCCCAAAAATCTGTTATTATTATTATTATTATTAGCTAAACGAGAATTTTTAGAAAGATGCGGTTTTGCATATGGTAGGCTACATTTAAAGGCTACAAATAAGCCAAATTTTATCAAATCGTTAGAGCCGTTTTTTTTTATAAATAACTGATTTTTTGTGGTTTTTTTGCCAAAATGGGAGTTGTTTTTCCATATTTTTCAAAGCCGTTTTTCACGCATCTATACAGGCCTACTTGACATGTTTGGTGCAAATTTGTTTGAAATCGATCGAATAGTCTTCGCTCTAGCTTTGTATACATACAGAATTCATACAGACATAGGCCTACATACATACAGACAGACATTTTGTAAAAACCACTTTTTTGGACTCAGGGGGTCCCAAAACGGATATTTCCACAAAAATCTCAACATCGATTTTTTTTGCGATCACTATACTTTCTCTATACTATAGTAGGCCTATTATAGTGAGAAAGTAAAAAATCGAATGTGAAGAATAGCCTAAATATTGATTATTGGTTGCATTGTTAGTAGGCCTAACCAAAAATTCTGTTAAGTTTTTGATCTAAATCACCTCTTTTATTTTTAACATGTAACAACACATGTTTAAATTGAATTATAATACAGTAAGCATTTTTCTTTGATTTTTGTTTGTGTTTGCTTTTAGTTTGTTATTCTAACCTAAAAAAGCTGTTGGTCGTGAATAATAATAAACTTATTCTAAATTTGAAATGTTGGTTGCTATGGTAAAGAATGTAAACAAACATGTGTTGCTAAGCCTTTGATCCGAAGAGCTGTTTCATTTTTTATATGGCTGGGAGTGGCCACCCGAATTTTCACTATTTCTACGCTTTAAAATAAAATGTTCACCAAATCCTTTCTTAGTGTGCGTCCATTACCTAATAAAAATATAGCTTAAAATTTGCGTATTGTGTCTTAAGCAGTTTTCGCTCTACGTTGATTCTATGCCAGTCAGTCATTCAGTCAGGATAAAGGCTCTTATATATATATATATATA
>JAGFPH010004287.1:14804-35493 GCA_018207615.1 Philaenus spumarius
TTCGTTACGTTAGGAGCTGAAGTAACTGGTGATTGCGTTACGTTGGGAGCTGAAGTAACTGGTGATTGCGTTACGTTGGGAGATGAAGTGACTGGTGGTAGCGTTACGTTAGGAGCTTTTGTAGTGATACGATTCCCATCAAATCTCTCATCTTCGTAATCATAATCTTCCCGTAGTGTGAATGATTGTGTTTTCTGCAAAATAAAGTAAACCCAATTTACGAACTGTTTTTTCTCATTTAATAATAAATGATATGCATACTCAATACAAACTTATTTATTGAATTTGGTTTAGATAGACCATATTTGGTACTTGCTTTTTCCTTACGGAAAGTAAATTATAAGATCAACAAAATGAAAGGTTATTGTCAGGCATTGAGAATAAGCAAGATGAAAACTTTTAAATTAAAAATTTTAAGGGAATAAAACAAAGAAGTTTTGAATACATTTCAATTACTTTGATTAATTTCAACTTCGACACAACACTTTGTTTTTTTTTTTTTTTTTTGTCGATTGTTAATTGATAATCGATACTTACTAGCGCTTTTTTTTTAGCAATGTACTCAAAAATATACTCAGTAAATGATTAGGAAAATCTCAGTACAATCTTCCGCATAAATAGTTTGTACTGGAAAATAAAATAACGCTAACAACTTATCGTCCTTTGCCTATGTACTAAATATCAATCTTTTGGCACTGTTTAAAGTTGGTGGTGAAATACTAAAATTTACTATAACTGTGTTTAGGCCTAAACATGGGTTAAAAAAGTTGTTTTTAATAAGACATACTAGAAGAGTGCTCCACAACCTGCTAGCATCGCTTACAAACTTCGAAGCAAATGCAAACAAAATATTGTATACTATGATATTTTCACGGGAATGACGCTTGATTAAAACAGAGATTTTTTATATTCTGTAGAAGGGAGGCGATTTTAAAATAAAAAAATATGTTCAAAAGGCTATATGGTAAAGCAGTATTTCAAACTGGTCAAAAAGGGCTAGTAAAGAATAAATTCGGCATAATTTGTATAGTGATATGTGTTTTAATTACGATATAGTCAGAGATTTTCGATGTTGAGTTTGCTATTACCTAACCTAAAAGAACAGTTGGTCGAGAAGAATTACCTGATTCTAAATTTGTTAATTTGGTTTCTATGGTAGTAAATCCAAATGCATTCAAGAAACGTGTGTTAGTTCAGTATAGGCATAACCTAAAATTGTGTTTCTTATGATAAAAATCAGCTGTGCTAATTTGTAATATATAAGAGATTTTTGAACTATAATACAGTAAGCTTTATTCGTTTATTTGTTGTTAGTTTATTTATTTTGTTTACCTAACCTAAAGAAAAACTGTCTGTTGTGAAAAATAATTAACTGATTCTAAATGTTCTAACTTGGTTGCTATGGAAATGAATGTAAATGCGTTCAACAAACATTTTTGTTTTAGAATAGGCCACACTTACAATTGCGTTGCTAAGATTTTGTTTAAAATCAGCTGTTTTATCTGTTATTTGGCTGGGAGTGCGCCCTATTTTGACCATTTTAAACTCTTAAAACCAATGTTATACAAAGATTTTTCTATACGACACTACAAAAAAAGAAATGCAAGAAAAAAAAAATAGCCTGAAGTTCTAACTTATAGTCTTTACTCATAGTATGTCTACCGGTATTCAACATTTAACAGTAGAATGTAAAACAAGGTCGTCGTCTGCAAAAAAAGGCTTAGGATGAATAATACCCTCAAAGCTAAGAAAGGTAATAATGTTAAATTTCCAAATCAAATTATTTCGTATATTTTATAACATAAGTAATAATAAAAGTAAAAAAAAAACAGCAATGCTTAGGTCTACACTTAAACAAAACATAACCTAAAAGTTAGAAATACAAATAGTTGTTTCAAATTTTGAAATCAGCTGTTAATGGAAATATTAGAGAGCAAGGTGGCACTAAGCACATTTAATAATGATTTATTATGGCACTCACATTGCCATACAATATTAATACAGTTTCTTTTATTTTTACGTTTAATAGATGGCGCTCTTTAAAAACCTTAACATAAAAGTTAGGAATACAAATAATTGTTTCAAAGTTTGAAATCAGCTGTTAATGGAAATATTATAGCAAATATCTTATACTAAACATATTTTATTATTATTTGGTATATGGCGCTCCTGTTGCCGTAAAATATTAAGTATAGTGTGTGTTGTGTTACGTCAACAGATGTCGTTGTTCACAAACACCTAAGTTAAAAATACAAATAATTGTTTTAAGTTAAAAATCAGATGAGAATGGAAATATTATAGCAAACCGCTGATTACTGTTATTATCATAGTCAATAAAAAATAATTAATGGCATTCACATTTTTGTTAAATATTTAGTATATTTTTTGTTGTGTTTATGTTCGATAGATGCTGCTATTTTTCAAAAAATATATAAAAACATGCTTGTATTCGAATGTAATATTGTTTTAAATTTTCCAAGTAATCAGTGAAGACCTTTCGGAGATTTGCGATTTTGAACAGACGAACATTTATATTTTTATTTGTATAGATTTTGGTTTGTGCGTGATGAAGTTTTGTGTGTAGGTATGGCTTGCATTACATGTAAGCATAATTTAGTGCCTTTTATATTTTTTTAATTACTGTATAAATCCTCTATGTATGTTTGTACACATATAGGTTGCATTTCAGATATATGCGATTTCAAGTTTTTATTTGTATATACGGGGACAAGATAAGTTATTATTTTCCTTTTGTTAATGTAACACTTAATTTAATATTTTACTAAATTCTGCAATCGTAGGCCTATTTTTTTTTCTTTCGATAATTTTTCATTTAGTATTTACTTGTATAATATGTATAAAAGGACAATAAATTTTCAATTTCAAAAAAAAAAATAAAAAAACCTTTGAGTGCCACCAAAACTTGCAAACCTATGATCAAAGCTTGGTTCAATATAGCCAAAGAAACATCCACCTTATGAGTGACAAAATTATGTAGAGGCATTGACGAGTTAACGGCGACAACCCATATGCGCTCCCGGTGAAGTGGTCTTTCGATTCTTCTCCCGTAAGATGGAACATATCAGCAAATTTGTCTAAAGCTATCTCACAACTCCTCTCAAGAAATATAATCGCCACAAATTTCTCGTCCACCGAATTAACTCTAAACACTCTTAAATATTCCTTATCACCCAACCATCCTTTTTGTTGGCGGGGACCAGGGAATCCAAAAACATTCCGGATAGAGTAAATATTATTTCAGTTGTGATATTTCAACCAGCTTTAGAATTACTTTTGTACATTTAACTCTTACCTAAAATACTGAAGAACCAATTTTAGTTAGTTCGACTGCAGTAATTTCTTAGTTAAAGTAATATTTCACAAGCTTTTTTTTAAGAAACCAGAGTAGTATTGAATACTACCTAACTTCTAGCTATTTATTGGCGAATTTATGTAAGAAAGATGAGCTATTACAGTGACCCTAAGGGCGGGTGTAGCAACGATCATTGTCTACAGTACACGTTTTTGGTTGTCATTAAAAACTTTATATACAGGGTGGAACAAAGTTAGTGTTAAAAACTTCTGTATATGGTTTTATAGGTCAAAATAAATAGAAAATTAAGAATAATATTTGTTCGAAAAACGCTTTATTTTCCAAATATCCGTCATTTTGTTTCTTTTATTAAATAATGAATATCTAGAGAACGGTTTAACCGATTTAGTTCAAATTTGGCATTAAGTTTAACCTAACAATTATCGGTCTTAAAAAAAATAAGCGATTATATCTAATCATGACCTTTAAAATGGCGGCTGTTTGAAAATGTCAGACCTAAATTACTCAAAAACCGTACATTTTAACAAAAAATGTCAAGGTATCTTTTTTGTTCCCTGTCGGATGATTTAACTTTCAAAACAATCGGATGAAGAATAATAGTTAAGTTCAAGGCAATGACAGCAAATGTCCATACAGTATTGTAGTATTTACAGTGTTGGTATAGGATGTCGGGTTGAATAAACTAATTATTACACATAACTTAGCTTTCCTTTATTCGATTGTTTTAACAGTTACATCAACCGATAGGGAATTAAAAGGGCTACAAAAAAAGAGTCTTGACATTTTTTGTTAAAATGTACGGGTTTTGAATTATTTATTTTCGAAATATTCAAACCGCCGCCATTTTGAAATGCATGATTGGATATAATCGCTTATTTCTCTTATGATAAATCATTGTTAGGTTAAACTGCACGCCAAGTTTTGACTCAATCGGTTTAACCGTTCTCTAGATATTAATTATTTAGTACAAGAAACAAAATGGCGGATATTTGGAAAATGAAGCGTTTTTCGAAAAAATATTATTCTTCATTTTCTATTTATTTTGACCCATAGAACCATTTCCTGAATTTTTTAACACTAACTTTATTCCACCCTGTATATACAAGTGTATATGTGTTCGAACTCTTAACTGGCACATTTTACGTCCGATTTGGTCTAAAGTTGATACACGTACACGTTGGTTTTATAAGTCGCTCGGACGAGTTCGTTAGCTAAAAGATCCAACAACAGGAAGCAGATTTTTTGATATTTTTCGTACTAAAATGAATCTTTTAATAAAAGTTTAAGTATTTATTCTAAAAAAATAAATATAGACGATTTTCCTGCACATTTAGTTTTTTTACACGAACTTATAGCACGACTGGTTCCTCAAAATCGGTCAAAACGTAAAATACTATAAAAGCACATGGTATTATTTACATCACGAAACGAGTTTGTACGCTGCGAGCAAATCGAGTATTTCCAATGCGAATGGAACGAACAGCGTGCGAGCCGGGCCTGGAGGCTGAGGTGGAAACAAATTCTACTAATATATTTCGTACACCTAGGCAGCTATTCAGCGCCTCGTGAGTAGACCAATTTCCCAAATAGTTAAACCCCTAAAACGTATTAAGTTAATTTTGTAAATCCGCTCAAATCACGTCAGCAGTTCAGCTGCGCGTTCGAATTATTATATTTGTGTTATTTTATCGCAAAAACGTACTTACTTTCAAAAATAAATTTCACTATTATTCAAATTATGTTACTGAAGTATAGTATTAAAAATGTACATTTAAATGCACAAGTTTTGATTTCAATATTCCATGAAAAAAATATACAACAATTGGTTTTATGTTAAGTGTATTAACAGTGGAAAAAATAAATTAGTACAAATAAACAACACTTACCACACATATCACAATCTGAAGCAGGCATACAGAAAATATGACCAGCTTCATCACAATGCCTTGTAGACTATCTGAGAAACGTCGACGTCCTTATATACAAAAAAAATTTAACAACTGCCATTATTGCAAACATGTATGAAGGGATTAAAACTGTCAAGCCTGGATTATGGCAATATTTTTAACTTTGCTCAGACTTTGGTCGAAAAAGTGATAAACAGTTTGTTTGCCTTTTGATAAAAATGTAAAAAGCCTCTAGAATAAATAATCGCACGAGTCAAGATACAGATTTTTTTCAGACATTCAAGGTAGTTGAGTCATAAGAACATAATAAAAACTTGAGCGTAAACTTTATGGAATGTAGGAGGGTTCTGGATAAAATAATTAATCAAAATAGTTTGGAATATTCGTTATTTCCATTGGAAAGAAAAGCTTTTGCAGCGACTCTTATGGCAAGACCTGAGGTCGGGAGTGAACAATGAGCACCAATGAGCTTTGAGATGTTCATTAAAAATTGTATATACATAATTATATTTTTATATACAGGGTGATTCAGAAAGAAACAGAGAAACTTGGTAGTTGTCTATAGTATAAAATTTGTTTAGTTTTTAGACAATAACTTTTATCTTTTAATTTACAAAAGAAATAAACGGTACCAGGAACTGGCACATACTATCTCACAAACATATTTAAATGTATTAAACAGATTCAAAGTGACTTCATTATTGTTGGGGTAGGAGAGGTGATTTTAAACTAGGAGATTAACTAATAAATATTATTATTATAAAACTATTCCATCGATTTCGAACAAATTTGCACCAAACACGTCAATTAGACCTGTATAGATGCACGAAAAAAGGGTGTGGACATTTTTTTAAACAACCCCCTTTATGGCCAAAAACCCTCAAAAATCAGTTATTATTATTATTATTAGCTAAACGAGAATTTTTAGAAAGATGTGTTTTTTTTTAATATGGTAGGGTACATTAAAAGCTACAAATAAGCCAAATTTTATTAAAATCGTTATAGCCGTTTTTTATAAAAAATAATAACTGATTTTTGGGAATGTTTTTTTGCCAAAATAGAGGTTGTTTTTCAAAATGTTTCAAAATCATTTTTCGTGCATCTATACAGGCCTATTTGACATGTCTGGTGCAAAATTGTATGAAATCGATCGAACAGTGTTCGCTCTAGCTTTGTGTACATACATACAGACATACAGACAGACATTTTGTAAAAATACTTTTTTGGACTCAGGGGGTCCCAAAACGGATATTTCCACAAAAATCTCAACATCGATTTTTTTGCTATCACTATACTTTTTCTATACTATATTATAGTGATAAAGTAAAAATACTGTTATGTTTGTTCCTAAATAAGGAAACTTTTTTATTTTTTATTTTTCTTGTAAATTTAACGCTTTTTTAGATATTTTATACAACAGATTTTAAACGGCAGCAATTTTTAAAATATATGAAAAAACATTTTTTTTTGTACAAGGGTAAAAGGTGTCTTAACAAATATGCTTGAAAAATTTGCGTTCAATATATTTCCTACATCTGAAGATACTAAGTATTTTGTAAAAAAATGGTGGATAACTGGGAACGAAGTATTTCCGAACCTATTGTTTATATGAAAGTTTTTCTTTTTTTAACTAGTAGAACACGTCCTGAAAGTTTATCCTTTTTTTCTGAATCACCCTGTATTCCCACTCTAACGGCAGCATTTGGTCCAACTTTTGTACACACGTTAGTTTTTTTATGATTTTCCGTAGCAGAATGATTTGTTTTGTATCTAAAAACTAAATACAGGAGATAATTCTACACATTTTTATTTTTAACCCGTCCTTATACAGCCCAGTCAAATCGGAACTTACATTAAATGAAGCATTAATGATTTTTGGAGATGTGTTTCGGACCATTACTGGGACTACAAATCCAGATTTCCAACCCTCACAAACCTGTACTCGCAGAATGGCGGTCGAACTTTTTTCGGTTTTTGTAAAATATCTCCTAAAAAAATTGTTTTGTGGAAAAATATGTTCTTAGTTTTTTTAAAAGTATATTACATTTTCTACAAAATGAGATCAAAATCGTTTTTCTAAATTAAATAGTTACGGTGATAAGGCTTTTCAAAGATTGACCTTTTTTACAAAAAGTTAAAGTTCTAAATTTTTTATATGTTTCGAGATTGATACCGGCAAAATCTTACAGAAAAATCAAGAGCCTGGAAGTTATAGGGAATTCAACAAGCTTTAATTTGAGCTAAAGCCGGTTCTTATAGCTCACATGGTCAGAAATTACAAAAATCAAAAAGAAGAAAAAATTATTTTTTTTGTTGAAAGTTGAGTAACTTCGTTTCCTCCACCAACACCTGAATTAATGTTTTTTTTTTCATATCATGTTGGTGGAAAATGCCCTATAACAAAGTTTATAAATTATGTATCCCTATATATATATATTAAACCAAAATTACAGTCTATGGGGATTTTGTCAGAAAAAATATTTCAGCAGAATATTTCATAAAAATTTATTTACGTGCATATTCAAACGAACAGGCACATTTAAACACACATTTGTGAGGTTCCTGGTATGTGTTGGTATAGCACCTGAGACTATGAAGTCGTTGGTGGGAAGATGTTTTCATCCTCACTTGAAGAACTGTCATCCTGGGATGTGGGCAGATAGCTGTAAGATTTCCCCCTGCAAAAAGTGCACAAAACTGAGCATTTCAGTGCAGCTTCCCGGCAGCTGCAGTCTCCAGTGCAGCCATCTTGCACTTACATGAGATTAGTTTTAGAAGGGTTTGAGGTGATGGTTGGAGTAAGCCCCATTGAAAAAGCAAGACATTTTTTCTTCCAGCAGATAGACCTAAACTTATGTTTGAGGTATAACAGTTTAAAAAAAGGAGTACTGACTCAGGAACTACAGATTCAAAATTGTCAAGGAAACCAGCAGGATGAGGAAAATTGCTGGTATCGTAAACTTGAGAGCTGATGTCTTCGAAGATGATCTCTGCTGCAGCTTACACAACTCTCAACCACTCCTCCTTGGCATTCTTTTTTTCTCATCATACCATTTTTCATGAAGGATTTTATGTCCTATGTATGTACAACAAACGATTAGTGGCCGACCACCCCGCATATAATCACAATATTCTTCTTAAACGATCAATGAGATGCTGTTTGATGATTCTCACATCAGGAATGTGTCCACCTCAATTTTGTGCCAACAGCTGATTTATTAAGAATTGGCATTCTTCACTGTTTTCCTTCAAGTAAAAGTCGATTCTTTCCAAAGTACTTTGTATAAATTAAACTTTTGGACGACACTTGTTCTTGGACGGTGGAACAAATTTGTATGACATTGGCTGTGGTACCTGGCATCAGCAGCCACCAAATCCTCACTTTCTTGACTCAGTCGCTCAATAATCTCCTTTCCCCAATCATCACCTCTGCATTCAACTTCTTTTAGGAAGTATACCCTCGTAGAACGCAATGTTATTGGACAAACATTATTTCGTTTATCTCGGGATACTTTTTTTGGAGTTTCAAACATTTTTCTGTAATATCCTCTCCACACAGAATACAGATTTTTCCTATTTCACAACTCTCATGGGATGATCGCAGGACTGCTGTTGGTAATAGAATCCCCTCCACGACTTTCAGAGCTGTCACATTTTTTGGAGCAGTATATCTCTTACAACATCCATCATACACTGTTACTTCATTCAAAGGGTGAAAGGTATATTTGGTTCTCTGTATGTTTTCGTTTCACACTCACAAAAATTTTATAGGCGATTTCTCGTTTTTTTACGACAGTTCGTGCACTAGTAGTTTCGTCTTCCAGTGATGTCACACAGATGAAATAAAAGCCCGGTGGAACTGTCATTTTTACACTTGTATTTTTGAAGCTACATATAATAAAATACATAAATACATACATAAATGCATAAATACATACATAAAATAAATCTTTTATAAAATAAACTTTTCACTTGTTAGTATTATAAAATAAACTCACTTATTAAACACTCACTTATTATAAAATAAACTTTTACTTACTTTCAGGGCGGTTTCAACAACTAAACTGTCATACAACAAAGACAATTACTCATTATAAAATAAACTTCTCAGTTATTATAAAATAAACTCACTTATAAATTAAACTATTACGTACTTTCACAACGGTTTGAACAATTAAACTGTCGTACAACACGTACTTTTCTTGGGTTCGATTGGACTGAAAGGGTTATAAAAACATTTGCTGGGGTGAGTTGTCTTTCCCTCCCTACCAGTTCCTTTCGTCTGAGCTGAACCTTTTCAAAAGTTATTCAGAAACTTTCTCAACTTGTTTATACAGCATTTTCCGCTAACATGTTATGGAAAAACACATTAATTAAGGTGATGGTGTAGTAAACAATTTACTCAACTTTCAACCAAAAACAGAATTTTTCATCTTTTTTTTTTTGCATTTCCGACGAGACTATCTGAGCTACAAGGACCAGCCTTAGCTCAAATTAAACCTTAATAAATTTTCTTTAAAATTTTCATACACTTGACTTTTCTGTAGATGTGTCATTTTGCCGGTATCCATCTCAAAACATATAGAAAGCTTAGAATTTTAACTTTTTGGAAAAAAGGTCAATCTTTGAAAAGCCGCATCTCCGTAACTATTTAACTTACAAAAACGATTTTGATCTCACTTTGTAGAAAATGTAATTTACTTTTATAAAGCAAAGAAACATTTTTCCACAAAACTCATAGTTTAGAAGATTTTTTACAAAAACCGAAAAAAGTTCGAAAAAATCCCCCAGTTTTTCGACCGCCATTCAGTGAGCACAGGTTTCTGAGTGTTGTAGATCTGTATTTATAGTCGTAGTAATGTCCACCTTTTCAAAAATCATTAATGCACCATTTAATGTAAGTTCACCCATTTTTTGTGTAACATTTGACTGGGCTAATAGCCAGTCTGGTTCAGCCAAAACAACCATAAAAGTGCCCTAACTGTACATTAACAGAGAGTTTGTTCTCTGCGAGCGAAGCTAAGCAGTCCATAACTCGAGGGTGCAAAGTCGAGATGAAAACTAGCAAAGCAAGTTTTTCCGCTGCGAGCAAACAAATTCTACTAATATATTTTGCACATAGGCAGCTATTCAGCGCTTTGGTGAGTAGACCAATTTCCCAAATAGTCTGTTGAAACCATAAAACATATAAACTCACGTCAGCGGTTCAGCTGCGTGGTGGATTTATTATGTATTTCTTCTGACGTCACCTAGTTGTTTTCCTATGTTGTATATTACTGATTTTATTATTTTATATGTAATATACTTTCCTCATTGTTTCATTTTGACGCACTGTACTGTTTGTTATCAGTTGTATAAATTAAATAATACAAACACGATACTATATTATTTATTACACTGATAAGGCTGTTATCAACGAATTTCCATAAAAGCTATTGCTTTGACTCTACGGTCGGGAGCGGTCAATGAGCACTGACCACGGTCCCAAGAACTCGAAGTGCGTAGCGGAAAAATTATTACAGTAAAAAAATTACATTATTTATTAATACGATCGTCGGCTGGGAATAGAATAAGATTGATTTCAATGTTTTTTGAAACTATATACTTAGTCTGTTACCATCAATACATAGGCCTATATACAATATCTGGTGTGATCACTGTAGCTGTGTTTGAATGGAACCCTAAAGGACCTGGGTTCAAATCCCGGACTTCATACATGTTTTTTTAAGGATTAATTTAGTTTCATTCATAATGTTTCCAGTAGCACCTTAAATTGAAACTGTTTCTTCAATAATATAATGCAAGCTAGATAATTCAATCACGAAGCTAAAACGATGACGTTAGTTGAGAGAATTTCCAAAATTAAGTTTATATGTTTTGGGGTTTCAACCGACTATTTTGAAAGTAGGTCTACTAGCGAAGGCGCTGGATAGCTACCTACGCGTACGAAATAAATTCTTAGAATTTGTTTGCACCTCAGCCTCTAGCATCAGCTAACGCGCTACTTCATTCCGCTCGCAGTGGGACAAAAATGCTTTGCGAGTCTGCATCCCGAACGTCGGCCTAGGACCAGAAGCTGCCGCCACAGCAAAATCCCCCTACGTGGGTTTGAACCGAGTACTTTTACTGTATCTTACATTTTGATCTATTTTGTCTGTCATTTTGGAATCAGACTGTCTAAAACGCCTTGTGAAAAAACAAAATGTGCAGTATAATCTCCTATATGTATTTTTTTTTTTTTTTTTGATAAACCCCAAAAAGTTTCATAATGGTACGAAAAATTAAAAAAATGTACCTTCTGATCCAAAAATGGGCTTCCGGTAGTTGGATTTTTTTACTGGTATCCAATGTAAGTTAAAAAAACATCAGCCTATTTTTTATGGGCTCGCAATTCGGTTATAGAAAATACATAATTGGTGTTACCAACACTTATATACGTTTACAAAATGGAAACATACTGGGACTAGAGACTGTAAGTTAGACCTTGGGGCTATTTTGTTTTATAGGGTTGCGATTCTGTTATACTAAACAACTTCATTGGTGTTACCAACTTATATGTTTAAACACTGGAACCATAGGAGGACTGTAAGTTAGAACTGTTTTTTTTTTTTTTTATATATAAAGAGTTGCAATTCTGTAATCTTTTACGACGGTGTAATATTCAATTTGGCAACATTAGTCTAGTTTAGGATTATTCTATTTTTTTATTTTTTCATAGCATTCAATTTATACTGTTCATTGTTATTGTTTTTACATTGTTATTTTACATTTTTCACGTAGATTTTCATGATTTCTTTCTTTTATTTTGTTTACTTAACTTACCGTATCGTTTAAACTGTTGTGTTTGTTAAGTGATTTGTTCCTTTTACTTAGTTTACTAAAAATTGGATCTGAACTCTTTATTTTCGAGTTTTATTTCTCTCGTATTTATAAAATATTTTTTCCCCGCGGTGATGTTTTGGTGTTTTTAGATTCAGTTAAAATATTAAAAAAACCACTGTTAAAGGAAATGTAAGAGTTAGAATATGTAACATCTACTTTGTTAAAATTGTAACACTTTTTACGTTTCTAATAGTTTTACAGCAACCTTTATTAGTACACTGTAATCAAGACGGGTGACTCGTTCGTAATTTAAAAAGACTATAAATTTAATTTTTTATGTTGAGCAAAAAACTCGGCCTCGAGACGAAAATTTCAAACGTAAATCTGTCTTTCTGATATATTTATTCTGGTTGCAATTTATGTATTTTTTTAAGTTATAGTTTTAAATTTGTCCCAACCACGGTTTGTATAGTCGCATTTTTTACTGGTTCGTTTAAAAGATTTACATAGACATAGTTTTTGTTAATTTTAAAACAAAAACATTCTTCTATAAAAGTTTAGTAAAACGTTGCCCCGTTTCCAGTCTTCTTAAAATGAAGCTACTAGCGTTAGCGTTTCTTTTGCTGCAAGCTGTGCTTTGCATAGTAAGTGTTATATTTTTTATTTTATTTATAAGTGTTTCTGTAACTAAGCTTTTACTTTCTTTCTACATAATATATATCTATGTAATGTAAGCGACTTTGTCCTGATTGAGTGACTGACCGACTGACTGACTGACTGACTGACTGACTGACATAGAATCAAAATAGAGGAAAACTACTTAAGATAAAAATACTAATATTTAAACAATTTTCAGGACAATCTGTATGGAGTCCTGTAGGAGAATTTGTTGTATACGTTTCAGTTCGTTTTAAAAACGTAATATATTGCTTAATTGTTTTTTATTTCAATAATAATTTTCTGCTTTTTAGTCTTGTGTGTGTCAAATTTTTTAGTTGACTTTAATAATATTGGTGGGATTATGATTGACCGTTCTGAGCTATGTTTAAAGAGCTCAAGTCTCTAGCCAATTGGGAAGTTAGTTTAAAATCGATTGCTTAGTTCGTTCCGAACAGACATGAAAGAAAGTGAGTTAATATTGCAATTTCATCCAGTTCTAAACTATGTTTAAAGTTTTAAGTCTCTATCTAGTCGGGAAGTTAGTTTAAAATCGATTGCTTAGTTCGTTCCGAACATTTAGACAAGAAAGTTTGGTAATAAAACCGTATAAAAATTAAGAATATGCTAATAAGCAAATCTAGTGAGAAAGCACAAAGTTACAAGACAAGCTACAAAAAATCTCAGATAAAACATTTCAGAAATCTGCTAGCCCATTCACTGGACTTAAACATTTACTTGCTGTAACAACTATAAGATGGTATTTATTTTGTAGGTTGTACCAATCTTACTAAAGAATAATTAAGGGAACGGAAGCAATACTGGGCCACATAGATTGGTACTGTTCAAAACTTACCTTTAAAAATTTAAATATCACCAAAAGTAGGAATATTTCAGCTTATCTCTTACAATGCACAGGATACCTAAAGGTTACCTCAATAAACCATAGAAATAGGTATAATTTTTAGGTTTATTAACCAAGTTAAGCAAAAGTTTATACGCCCTTAATACAAAAAAAGATAATTAACATGCCCTTAATACAAAAAAGATTGAGATTTAAAAAAAGAAAACATATATATTTTATTAAATTTGATTTAAAAACCCTTCCCAAAAATAGAATTCAAAAACCCTCCCTTTTAATAATAATTACAGAAAATATACAAAAGATTTACAAGTCACAAAGTTTACATGAAGTACCATGGATTTGTTTTAAGAATATATATATTTGTCGTTGGCCAACTCTAAAAGGTAATTATATAATTAAATAAATAGACAAAATTTATTATGAGACGTCTCTCTATATATATATAAAAAAAAAGGTGTGAAATTTCTAAAGTGTAGCCCTTAGGGCTGAAGTCCGAAATGTTGCTAGCTTGCTCCTCCCAATTTATTTAACACTAACATATCCTAAATAGTACACATGTGCAATTATTATTTTCAAAAAAATACAGCCTATTTAACACTTAACATAAAAAAGAACAAATGCAGATAGTTCTCATTTTTTTTAAATTAACTTCTGTTTCTAATTAAAACTCAGTAGAAAATATTTTGAGTATGTATTCCATTTTTCAGTTGCAAGGTAGGCCTTTTCTAATAGAAGTAGTAGCAGGTTATCTCATTGCATTAAACATCCCCTGCACTTGCACCAGTTTAACTGTATAACACAGATAACAATTTCCTTTTTAGAAAACTTGCAGTTATTTAAATAAGCATAAAATGATAGTTCTTTTGTTAATATAACATGTGTAATGTTGCATAACACTGTCTGTACATGTTAGGTAAGCCACATGGTAACATAAAAGAAATGTTAACGTTTAGTTACATATCAGCCATATATTCTGCTTATAGCTTATTAAAAGTTTTCAAAATCTGTTACACTGCAGAAATACTACACAGTTACAGTTAATTAATGCATAACACTTTAGGCTTGTTTGTGGAAGAATGTTTAGGCTTGACAATGACCAAAATGATATCGGCTTTATAGTTTTGTAGGCTGTCAGATTTACATTTAGAATTTAGGCTGTAAGAATTACATTTAAAGTTTAGGCTGTTGTAAAAAAGAAATATATAGGTTTCTCTAATAAATTGAATAAAATGAGTTAGGAAGTTGTACATGAAGCAAAAGTGGAAATAACCTAATTAAGTTTTACAAGTAATATCTTATAATTATTAAGGTAAAGCTGAAATATTGTACCTGGTATGCGAAAACAAAAGGTTTAGAAGTAAATCATTGTCTTCAGCGACACACGTTACCCCGATGAAATTATTTAAAGTTCGGCAACATTACGAACACTCACAGCGTCTGAAAGTAACGGTCTAAAATGGCCGACGCTTTCTAGAACAATCTTATGACAAAGCGAAATTTCAACTTAATAGATAAAGAACAGCTGTCGTTGTCGGATTACAAGGTTCAGTTATGTACGACTACAGATACCGTACGGAGTCGACATCTGGCGGAGAAAAGGATAACTGTTTGGAATTGTCGGTAAAGGTTAAATGATAGAAGTTGTAAACTGTCGGAAAGAAGTATTTATTAAAGAAAAAAATATAGGTGGCCCGAAAGTCTAAAAACGTCACAAGGTTATAGCACAGCTTGTAATTTCATTTAAATGGATTTTAGGGCCTGTTCTAGAAATTATGAAACTTTAATTATAATGAAATATTTACAATTTCTTTAATGTTGTTAAATTAAAGTAATAATTAATTTTTTCTTTTAGTTGTTAGGTAAGCGTTATAAATATATAGGAAACTAATGTCTAGTAGTCATACAATATTAATAGTATAATTGTAATCTCAATTATATAAAAACTAGTGGACTTGGCAATGCTTCGCTAATGCTTGATTTAATTTTGAGGGTGGTTTTCCTATTTCATCCCTTTGACTTAAGTAATCGAATTGAAATTTTTTTTATAACAATTAAGAATAATATTAAATTTTTTTAGATTTATGGTTTGTAGGAATTGAGTGCAATTTATTTTTAGTGTATATGGGTAGTTTCACCATAACTCTATTTGTTTGTAGTGACGATATGCTCTAAAAAAATCCTGTTATTATTACGTGTAAATTGTGAAATTTTATTAAAATTCCTTGAGTAGTTTATGAGAATGTAGAAAAAGCAAGTGAATTATTATTTAATTTTAAATTTGTAGTTATTTCATTATACCCCTTTTACTTTCTCACTATACTATAGTAGACTATAGAAAAATTATAGCGATCGCAAAAAAAATCAATGTTGAGATTTTTGTGGAAATATCCGTTTTGGGATCCCCTGAATCCAAAAAAGTGGTTTTTACAAAATGTCTGTCTGTATGTCTGTATGTATGTATGTCTGTATGTCTATATGTTTGTATGTATGTCTGTATGTCTGTATCTATACAAAGCTGGAGCGAAAACTATTCGATCGATTTCAAACAAATTTTCACCAGACATTTCAAGGAGGCCTGTATGGATGCACGAAAAACTGTTTTGAAAAATTTGCGAAAAAATGGTGTGAATTTTTTTTTAAAACAACGCCCTTTGGCAAAAAAACCCCAAAAAATCAGTTATTATTTTTTTATAAAAAAACGGCTATAACGATTTTGATAAAATTTGGCTTGTTTGTAGCCTTTAATGTACTCTACAATATGCAAAAAACCACATCTTTATAAAAATTCTTGTTTAGGTAATATGATAATAATAACAAATTTTGGGGGGTTTTTTGGCCATAAAGGGGGTTGTTTTATAAAAAATTTCACACCATTTTTTCGTGCATCTTTACAGGTCTAATTGACGTGTTTGGTGCAAATTTGTTCGAAATCGATCAAATAGTTTTCTCTTTACATAAATAATAATAATATGTATTAGTTAATCTCCTACTTCAATTAATCACCTCTCCTACCCCACCTACAATTATGAAGTCACAATGAATCTGTTTAGTAATTTAAATATGTTTGTGAGAAAGTATGTACCAGTTCCTGGTACCGTTTATTACTTAAGTAATCAAATTGCAAATAGTTGTGTATATCTCTTAAAAATAATACTACATATTACATAATTTTAGCTTTATAGCTTGTAGGAAGTTAGTTTAATTTATACTTATTGTATATGGGTAGCAATCCTATTTCAACCCCTTCCAATTGTGAATCTAAACCATCCAGGGACAAACTCAAATAAACACAAAAAGTTTCATCAAAATTGGTCCAACCGTTTAGGAGAATTTCAGTGACATACACACGTACAGAATAATTATATGTACACGATGATCGACTCAAGGAGGCCATCATTGGGATCTCAGACAGTATTAATTTTACAGCAAACTTTAAATAGGGAACCTCTCCTTGTTCTTTGAGAAAATAACAAAATATGTGGTTAAAATATTTGTAAATGGAAGCTATTTTCCAATATGGTGGTTAACTTAGAAATGTCTTATAGAAACCCCTATTTTTTATAATAGATTTGAATTTTACATTCAGTTTGAAGGCAGTTTTATTCTTAGTGTTTTATTAAAAAAATTTAACCCTTTAGTCGCTAGGAGCGATGAAATTTTCAAAAACTCTTATTTCAACACTTATTAAAGATTCAACACTGATGCGCCATATTGGGTAATCGAGTCTTAAAGGTCCATTTGTACCATGAGACTCTTACAACAGCCCGCTAACTTATTAGAATAAATTTTGTTGTCAGCTATTGATGATTTGCCGCCGAATGTGAGAATGCAACTTATGTTCCAACAAGACGGAGCTCAAGCACACAACTCTCAAGCAACCGCCGACTTTCTGAATGGTCATTTCCCAGCTAGAGTGATAACCACAAACGTAAATGTAGATTGGCCAGCAAGGTTCCCGGACCTAACCCCACTATATTTATTTCTGTAGAGACTCTTGAAGGATGAACTGTACACCGAAAGGTATGTTTCGGTGGTAGAAATGTGCAACAAAGTGGTGGACATTTTGCATAACATTCACCATAACACGTTAGCACGAGCCGTTAATGACTAGCACAGCAGGGCGCACGAATATTTTATGAAGATGGAGGACACTTTGAAAACCAGCTTTATTTAAGTCATAATTAATTAAGCCATCTTTACCGCCATTTTGTGCCCCAAAACATTTTATTAGCATGACAAAAAGAAGTTTCTTACAACACTATGTACGCTTTACGATGTAGAAAAAGAAATCCGTAAAAATAGTACAAATTGTCTTGTAAGCTATTTAGCAACCTTTAACAGTAATTTAAGTACGTTTTTTGCACAAAATAAAGTAGGCCTATTTGTGAAATTGCAACAGCTTTTTAGCATTCCGTTGTAAAACATATTTCACTTTGAGTTAAATTGTATTGTTTGCAAATGCTAAAACATGCCTCTTTAATAATTGTTGTTGAAAAAGAGTTTCTGAAACTTTAAACGGTCAAGTTTATCAAAAAACCACCAAGGATAAAAAAACTTCAAATTGCATGGAAAATCCAAATCCACCATAAAAAATAGAAATTTCCATAAGACATTTCTAAGTTGACCACCATATTGGAAAATAGCTTCCATTTACAAATATTTTAACTACGTATTTTTAAATTTTTCAAAAAACAAGGAGAGGTTTCCCATTTAAAGTTTGCTGTAAAATTAATGCTTTCTGAGATCCCAATGGTGGCCTCCTTGAGTTGATCACCCTATATAATTATTCTGTAAGCGTGTATGTCACTGAACGGTTTGACCAATTTTGATAACATTTTTTGTGTATGTTTGAGTTGGTTCCTGGATGGTTTAGATTCACAATTTGAAGAGGTTGAAATAGGGTTGCTACCGCTATAAAATAAACATAAATTAAACTAACTTCCTACAAGCTATAAAGTTAAAATTATGTAATATTATTTGTAAGGGATATACAAAACTATTAATTTGCAATTTGATTACTTGATTCAAAGGGATGAAATGAAATAAATACCCTTTAAATTAAGTAGTAATAGATTTATTTACCTTTTCTATATTCTCATATACTAATCAACAAATTTCTCTAAAATTTCACAGTTTACACGCATTAGTACCAGGATTTTTGAGAGAATATGGTCACTACAAACAAATAAATTTAAATGGGGTAGCTACACATATGGAATAAAAAAAAATATGGGGTCTGCGTCGGAGCAGATGATGGAAGTTATACTTCTTTTGCCATTCGTATATTCGTATACCTTCCTATAATTAAAAAAATAATAATACCCAGCCGGGGATCGAACCAGGGATTCTAGCGTGGAAGTCGAGTGCGTTAACCACTTACCCACCAAGATTCTTGAGGTATATCTTGTAGAGAAAAGATACAAAAAGGCATAAGCCGGATTTTACTCCAAACGCGTGACTCGGTTTCTCGACCGACCGACACCCCATTCCGATTACAACGGGCGCAAAGAAGTACAACTTCAATAGATTGCGCTAAATTCCAACAAGCTATAAATTTTAAGTTATTTTATATTACTCTTAATTGATATAAAAAACATTTGGAATTCTATTACTTAGTCGATGGGATGAAGTGGGATAACTACCCTTAAAATGAATAGTTAAACTTAGCAATATCGAAGCATTGCCGGGTACGATAAGTATACAGAGTGTTTCATGGGAACACTGACCAACTTCAGTAAATGATTCTATGGGTCAAAATAAAGAGAAAATCAAGAAGAAGATTTTTTTCAAAAACGCTTTGTTTTGCAGATATCTGCCATTTTGTATTTTTTACAAAATAATTTATATCTAGAGAATGGTTTGAACGATTGAGTTGAAACTTAGCTTTAAGTATAACCTAACAATGGTATAAATTAATGGAAAAAATCTATTCTACCCAATCATGCGTTTCAAAATGAACATTTTAAACCTAAATTACTCAAAAACCATACTTTTTATCAAAAAATTTGAAGACAACTATTTTGTAGCCCTTTTTTTGTAGGATGGTGTAACTGTCGAAACAATCGATGAAGGATGATAGCTAACTGCTAAGTTATTTGTAATAATTGGTTTGTTCAACCCGGCATCCTATACCAACTCAGTAAATACTACAATATTGAATGTACATTTGCAGTCATCATCTTTAACTTTATGAATCTTTATTTTCAAACAGCCGCCATTTTGAAACGCATGATTGGATAGAATCGATTATTTTTCTTGATATTAAACTTAATGCCAAGTTTTAACTCAATCAAACCATTCTCTAGATATAAATTATTTTGTAAAAAATACAAAATGGCGGATATCTGGAAAACGAAGCGCTTTTTTAAAACATTTATATTTGACTTTCTCTTTATTTAGACCCATAGAACCATTTCCTGTAGTTTGTCAGGGTTCCCGTGAAGCACTCAGTATAAAACAAATTAACACTGTTATGCAACCGATTCTCTAAAATGTGATTACTTATCAACTGAAATTTATCTTTGACGAAACGAAATATTCCTTATGAAAAAGTAAAAGATTGTTTTATATAAAATACATTCTAGCCAGATTAACTCAAATTGTCTATAAGCTTTTATAACTGCTACTTATCTAGCCATAGTTTGAACAAGCTTTACCAATTTAATTATTAGCAGATGATACTAAATGCTAGCACATTCTAAACTTTATTAATTGGTAACAAACAATTAGATAGTTCAATCAGATGGTTAAAATTGCCTACACATGCTACCTTCTTTAGTTATACTAGGAGAATAAGCATTTGCTTATGTGTTTTATTCATTGGACAGGAAGCTTATTTTAAATTTATGAAGCACTACTTCACACTTTACAACTAATTTAATAGGGTGTTTCCAAAAAGAGAAAATCAAGAATAAATTTGTATTTCCAAAAATGCTAAATTTTCCATATATTTTGTTTATTTTACAAAATAATGCATATCTAGAGAACGGTTAGACCGATTGAGATCAACCTTGAAGTTTAACCTAACAATGATCTATTTTAAGAACAATAATCGATTATATCCACGATTCAAAATGGCGAATGTTTGAAAATTTTTAAATTTAA
>JAGFPH010004287.1:36898-62867 GCA_018207615.1 Philaenus spumarius
GCTCCTACTACCACACGTGCACCCACTACTACAGCAGCTCCCACTACTACGGTAGTACCTACTACTACAGCAGTTCCTACTACTACTCAAAAGCCCCTTTCTCTGCAAGAATCAATCGCTGAAGGTCTAGCAATTGTGGCATCTATCGAAAAACAATTTGAATACAAGTTTGATGTGGACATCGCCTACATTAACAGGTTTTCTGATCGATTGAATGATTTTAGAGGCGAATTTTATTCTGCCGTGGATGACCAAGTGTTTAAATTGGAGACTTCAAAACGAGACACATTGAGAAATGCTTTGAGAAACAGCCCAGACATTGACTGCATCCGAGGTCATGAGGACGCCATTAATACAGCTAAAAAATTAGGTAAGTTAAAGCCGTGGCGTCACTTTCTTGGTATTGTTTCAATAAATGGACTCACAGATAATAAATTAAACTAAGTAGCCTTATACTCGGTAGTAATATCTTAGAGAAAAATTATTTTATACGTTGCCTGTTACATCCGAATCAAATGTTTGGCAATAACAAATTTTAGCAATTACAAAGGTTTAAACTATTACTATTCACAATTAAATGAGGTAAAAGCAAACCAAAGGCTTACTGTATTATAAGTCAAACATCCGTCGTTACCATATTATATTGTTCCGTTTAATTGGTAATATCAAAATTTGTTTAAAATGTTGATTATTGATTATTTTAATATTATTGGTGAAATTACAAAGCATGCTGTATTTCGAATAATTGGGGATGGTCGTGTCTATTTGGGACCTTGTCTTACATAAGCTATACAGCTATACAGCGTGTCCAGTTTCAACTGACCGAAACTTTACGAGGTCATTTGTCAGCTAAAAGCAAGCGTATAATATAATAGGCTACAGCATGTGTCCTTCCTCGATCTGTTTTCTGTCTGTCCGTCTGTATGTGATTTTACAAATACCTTAACATCTCAGAAACGGTTTAAGATAGTATCATGAAATTTTGTATGAATATTCCCAGTAAAAATAGTGTACATTTAATAAAACAAAATTAATATCGGGTGGTCATAATAATGAAATAGTAATAAAAAGCCCTACATTCGATCACTAAATTTGAGTTTTCTCCGTTATTTATGACTCAATTGTTAAAAACGATATATCGTTAGATTGGACTTAAAATATTCTACAAATGTTGTTACTCTACATTTGTTTTTAATTTTTGTTTTCTAGATAGTTAACGTAGACAATCATCAACTGGAGCCGTTTTGCAAACGGATAGTTGCAGGAAAACACATTGTTGAAGTAAAATGTACCCTATTTAGATCAATATTCATACCCAGTTGCATAATTGAATCTTAAAACGTTTCTTAGATAGTACAGTAAATGTAAAAATCACATACACACGGACAGACAAAAAACAGATCGAAATAAGACCCATGTTATATTGTATTAATTCCATGTTTTTAGCTAAACAATAACATATAACCCCATAAAATTGCTTACAGTTGAAGCTGGTCACCCACAGTCGTCAATGACCACACAGTCGTCGATTCCGTGAAAATGTCAGAGTATACAATAATCTGTTTGCATTAGCTTTGCCATAGGTATCCGCTTAACTTGGAGAACGAAGCAAGCATGGGTGGAGAACCTAGTTATTGTATATTAGGATAAAAATAAAGACAAACCATCCCCAATCTTTAATATTAACAGTGACACCACCTTGCATCTTATTGATTAATGTTCAGACACTTCTACTTTAAGTCTTGATTAGTCATAGAATATTTAGGACATTAACTATAAACATTAATTTATAAAACAAATACAACTAATCAAGTATTTTATTTACAGGCCGAAATGAATTCCAGTCCTGCGAATCCATTGTTAAAATTAAAGTGCAACAAAAGAAAGACCAGCAAAACATCGCAAAGAGAAGGGTTCAAGACGAAATCTCCAAAGCGAAATCCCAAATGCAATCTTGTAAGCGCGTGTTCGATTCACGCTTCAACCTGGAATTGTACAGCAGTTGTACTCAATCTGCTAAAACGTATCTATCCGAAGCCGTTAGTAATTTCAATATAAGTGTCAGAGGAGAAGACACGCAAAACCGGATGCGCGAACTGGCAGAATGTGCTGACTCAGGTCTGAAGGTGGTCGAGACGACCCTCAATGAAAACTACAAAACTATAAAGAGATGCCTCGCTTCCTCTGCCAGTCCTATTTCTGCATTTGTTGTATCCACATACTTAAATAGGGTAAGCAGTCTTGTAATACAGTTTAGTATGCCATTGTCACAGACACTGGATACGATTCTTTTTGTGATTATATAGTTCATTGTCACAGCCAATTGCGGGCGTTTCATTTTTTGATAACGTAACTTTATTGAAATTCCTATTTCCTTTTTTTTGTCCTTATCCTTTTTGAAAGACAACAAAGAAAGAAATTGGAATTGACGCTTTTTCAATAAATGTACGTTACTGAAATTTCTTAATCATATACCCTATTCAGGAGGCTGAACCCAATAAAATGAATAATATAGTTTATTCCGTTATTGTCACTTCCACTTGCGGTCGTTTGTTTTGTGATGAAATTAAAACGGACCAACGCACTTTTTGTGTTAAAATATTTACCTGTGGTATTTTGAGTAGATTCAAATGCAGAATTGAAAAGAAATTTTAACAAATATAAGTAGGTACGAGTTAACCTGTGCACCAAGGGTTATATGTAACCGCCTGCCAACTGTTTTTTCCAATTATACAGGGTGTCGCATAAGTAAAGTGCCAAACTTCGGGAAATGGTTCTAAGGGTCAAAATAATACATATCTAAAGAACGGTTTTACTGATAGAGTTCAAACGCGATACAAATTACAACCTTACAATGATCTTTTTTGGGTATAATCAACTAAATCCAATCTAGCGTTTCAAAATGGCGGCTGTTTAAAACGTTTAAACCTAAAGTACCCAAAAACAATACATTTTAACAAACAATTTCAAGATACCTTTTTTGTAGCCCTTTTAATTAATTCCATATCGGATAGTGTAACTGTCAAAACAATTACATGAAGTATAATAGTTAGATTCTGGGTAATAATTGGTTTGTTCGACCCGCCATCCTATACCAACAGGGTAAATACAACAATATTGTGGGTACGTATGCTGATAATATCTTTAATCATAGCCGGGTCCACTAGTTAATTAATACAAATCTTAAAACTAAATATTAATGAAAGAGAAATTGAAAATTAATGTAATTACAAATTGTATTACGTATTGCAGGTTCCATAGCTTTGATTAGGTTAGGCAGAGTATGGTTGATATAGTTGTACATATGTTAGGACAAAGATAACATAAGGTTGGGTTAGGTTTGACGTTAGAAGGTAAAAATAATATAACATAGGTGCGATGCAAAGTTGTCCCAACATTCTGAGTTAAATGCAGCCAAGCAGGTTAAATGTGAAACAGTTTTCGTGGAATTGGCTGTACCGCCAAGTCAGGCTTGGGGAGAAAGTAGAAGGGATGTTTTAAAAAGGCTGGTCTATGATAGTACATTGGTAAAGCGCTCGAGGGCGACTACTGTAGAGTGTGGACCTGAGATTTACAGGCGCTAAGTCTGGTGCCGTTGGCCACGGCTGTACTAGCCATGTCACTAATATGTTTTGCGGAACTATCAACCCTCCGATTTCTCAGAAATTCAGACTTTCCTAGTGGATTACCTCGGTAACATCCTTCAATACTATTGCCAAACACACTTACTAATTTTTAATAAAGAGAACTTCCTTGTTTTCAAGAAAAGAGATGCAGACCGATGTTTTTAGAAATGCATTTAAAATAAGTGACAGGGCAAAACCAATGCACTGTGCCGTGCGGGTTGCAATCTTCTCAGGTCCACACTCGTGAGTACAGCACAGTAGAATATCGCTTGTACGTAATTTCGTTTTTAGTAACGCCGGTCGCGATTTTAGTTTCCACTATGTAAGTACGATATTTAAATTTGCAGAAAGCTCCAATGTACAGTTATTAGGTAACGAAAATAACGTTTTACTGCTATCAAGTGACTCGACTGAAAACCGTGTTTTTCGTCTTATTTATAAGCAAATGTCTTGAATAAAAATGTGTAATTTACAATTTTTGTCACCTTCGAATTATAATTCATAAACGATTTCCTGGAAATTACAAAAGATTATCTTCAAAATTAGATGAAAGATAAGGTATGTTGAAGAGGACTGTATGGGACTGTTTGCACGTCCTTAAAAACTAGACACATTTAAAGTTTGAGACTACTCAGATTAGGTTACACTAGGAGGTATTGTGTTCTTGATCCGTCCACTTGCACATCTAAAACTGCTTTGATATAAGGTTCGAGGATACAATATAAGAATAAATCAATAAATTTCGCTATTTTAAACCATTGTCTGTTTCAGTACGAAGTTGATCTTTCTTCAATAAATTTGGAGAATCAAATAGAAGCTGCTATCAACAGCCAGAAAACTAAAATCGAAGAAACTTTCCAAACTGCGGCCACGCTGAAAGCAATATTCCTAGAGACTAGAACAAAGAGAGATCGTTCAACATCCGACATGAGAAGCGAACTGGAGGTATTGACCCAAGTCAATGACTACAGGTTAGCGTATCTCAAAGCGGCACAAGATTTATCCTCACAAAGTAGAGCCAAAGAATGCATCAATACAGCTAACAATAGAGTGTCGGACAACCTCAATTCAAGTAAGTCAAAGTAGAGAAATGTGTCACCTCTTGCAAGAAATGATTAGAAAATTCCTACAGAAAAGATTAGCAATTGCAGTGAACCTTATGGTGAGGACCTAGGGTCGGGAGTGTTTAACGAAGCAGTCCCTAATCCAAGACCTCAGGCCGGGTAGAAACTAGTAAAGCTCAGTCCATAATCGGAAGCCGTAAGATCAAGGCGTGCCAACTCCGCGCGGAACGAAGCAGCGCGTTTCCCGGGGCTGGAGGTTGAGGTGTAATTAAATTCTACTAATATATTTCTTACACGCAGGCAGGTTTCAGCGCCTTCGTGAATAGACCAATTTTCCAAATAGTTAAGTTTTCGTTAAAAAGTTTATTATAATAACTTGCATATATATTTTTTTGTATAATTAATCTAATGTGTCTTTTTTCCCTTTTTTTTGTGGCAACGCCATTCTTCCTTAAGTCTTCATCAAAATTAATGATTCAAACATCGTTTCGAAGATTATGTTCCACGCTATTGACGAACCATGGTCAAATAACTTAAAACTTATATTTTCGTTAAAAAAGAAATGTTATTAAAAAAAACTTATATATATATTAGTACTCAAAGGTTTTTTTTTCTTTCAACGCCATATCTCCCTTAATTCTTCATCAAAATTAATGACTCAAACACCATTGTAAAGCTTATGTTCCACGCTATTGGCGAAAAATAGACAAATAGCTTAAAACTAACGTTTCTGCTATATTATATTATAATATAATTATATTATATTATATTATACAGAGTGATTCAGGAAGAAACGGGAACACTTTCAGGACGTGTTCTACTAAAGAAAATAACGAAAAAAGTTTCTATAATCGGTTTGGAAATGTTTCGTTCTCCAGATATCCGCCATTTTGTTTTTAGTATAAAATAATTCATATCTAGAGAAATGTTTGACTGATTGAGTTAACTTGGCATGAATTTTCACCAAACAATGGTATATCTTTGAAAAAATAAGCGATTATATACAATCATGCGTTTCAAAATGGCGGCTGTTTCAACCTAAATTTTCAAGCTGAAAATTTCAAATCTAAATTACTCAAAAACAGTACATTTTAACAAAATTTGTCAAGACATCTTTTTTTCTTCCTGAGTCACTCAGTATACAGAGTGAGGCAAAAGTCTGGAAACAGCTTAATATTTCAAAAAGTACGAGTCTTATGAGATAGGAATAAAAGCAGTTATTCACAACCATAAAAGAACCACTTTTTGGTGAGTTAGAAATTTTTGACCGCCATCTTGGAATGAACTTAATTTTTTTAAATGGGAAGGTGGTCATGTGATACATCATTTCGATGTAGAATTTCAAGATAAAACCAACGGTGAAATTTGCACATCCATATTTTTAACCAATTCAAAATGGCGGCAAAAAAAAAGCAAAATTGTGTTTTCCGATTTTGCCCGGTGGCGGTCAAAAATTTCAAACTCACCAAAAAGTGGTCCTTTTATGGTTGTGAATAACTGCTTTTATTCCTATCTCATAAGACTCGTACTTTTTGAAATATTAAGCTGTTTCCAGAATTTTGTCTTACTCTGTATGTACAAATTAATAAAACGCTTTCTAATGAGTCCTAATGAAAGGTGCAATCTCTATTAACAATCAGTTTAACAAACATGACAGCTGTTAGTTAGATTGTTCTCATGACAGTATATATATGCAAGTGTAATCTATCACGCAAACAAGCTGGAGCAACTAATGTTTACTTATTTTCAGGATCGAACGAAGCCAGAGACTGCGTGAGAAGATTCAGTCTCTTTCCAACCGAAGGAAACGTGAACGACTTGTTACACAAACTGAAGAGTCGCGATGTCACCGAGGGATTGATTGCTATAATGAAATGTTTTGCTGAAGAAAAAACTACGTTACAAAGTGGCCTTACAGCATCCTGTTCCGCACAAGCTGATGTTAACTTGGCACCGTATATTAGCATTGTTGACAGACAGATGCAATCTTACTTCCAACAGTTGGATCAGCTTAACGAACGCTTCGAAGACTGCAAAACATCTGTCGTACCGAGGTTGTTGAGTACACTTGATTTAGACAAGAAGGTGTTTGAAGATTGTTTGTACAGGAGAACATTCATCAATTATAAATTAACTGTATGATGTAATAAAATACTTGTTAAGTTTTTAAAATGGAGGTTACATGTATGGAGATTATTGCTTAAATAACCTTTCAACCTTCAAGAGCGGAGTCGGGATGATGGCAGTTCTTTGAAGGAAATACTGTTTTAGGTGCATTGGACGATTTTTAGATTGGTAAAATCCTATGAGTTCGCGTCACTGACATGCTAATGTTAACAGTATATCAGTAGCTATAAGTATGACGTTTTGCTCTTGGCCAGCAGTGAAAGTATACAGGGTGAGTCATTACTGACTACATTAATTTTAACAGTTGATTCTACTTATCAAAAGGAACAAAAAAATGTATATAAGCCCTTATCTGACCTTAACCGTTTAGCTGTCATGGCGTATTTTGTGATTTTTTCAAATTTCACGACTTGGTACTATTAGTTGACACTAATCTAGTTATGACATGGAAAGTAATAATAGTTGAAAGAGCATTAAATTTCCTGTAAATTAAACATAGTACCCAAATAATAACTCCTTATTCAACGTTTTTGAAATAACTTTAAAGTTAAAAATTATTGTTATATCCTTTTTCTTTTAAACTTTAAGGCTCAATTAAATCAGTTAAATTTTTCGAATTCTTATGTTCAATTGCATAAAACACTTCCTTATCTATATGTCTTTAAAATGATGTATAAATATTAATGGATCATACTTAGAAAAAATGTTGAAATTTCATAAAAATGTTGTTTATGTACAGCATTAGGATTTATCGCATTGGTTCTGTACCATCCAAAAGGGAATAAACGATTTTGGAATGCGTACTGGGCGGAAGCAAAGATAGTACATAAATAAATAAATTTAAATATTATATGCTACAATTTCGGGATCTTACCTTAAGGAGGCGCTTCCCTGCCCGCCATATTGAATCTGATTCCCATAAGAGCAATGCTACAGAATAAGTCATTTTTTTCCGTTAATTCGTGGAATAAATTTAAAAATTTGGTTTCATTTTGAAGTACTGTCATATGTGGATGTTGATTGCCGAATACATTTTCAGAAACCGTTTTATTGTTTTCATAAACGTATGATATAAACAGTAAAAAATAGTAAACTTTATAAATTGTTTACTCAGTTGCAAAAAGAGATATTGCAAAAATCCTTAGCAATCAACACCCACAATCTATTTTACTTTAAGAAAAAAATACAGCTTTCGTTTTTTAACAAAAACAGCACAAAAATATGCTTAATAGTGAAGGTATGTTTTGGTTATTTAACATTGATATTGGTACCCAATATTGTAGTTTTGAATGTGGAGAGCCGAGCCTTAAGTTAAACTGCAAAGAACATCTGAGTGAGCTATTTACAGGAAATCACAAAATGAATACTAAGAGTATAATAAACGGTAGTTTATTATAGTTAAGACAATATTTATATTACACACGCTGCAGGTGTACATATATATATATATATATATATATGTAAAAAAATTTAATACGCCCTTAAAATAAAAAACGCAGTATATTTAAAAACCTTAAATAAAAGAAATATGAAAAACGTAACCCTCCCCTTTAATCTTAAAGAAAGTAACTCACCCTTTTATTAAAGAAAGATATAGAAAGAAATAATTACAATTAGATTAAACTTTACAAAGGTACACATAATTAAACTTATAGGCCTAATATAACGATTAGGATATACCTCTTATTTCTATGTAAAGTTTGTCTTAGATAATTATAACAATAATTGTAATTTTTTTATAGTTGGCCAACTTATATAAATATATATGTTATAAAATGAAAAAAAGGAAAACAATGAAATTTAGAAACGGTGTGATGTCACGTTATAATTATAAAAAAATTAATTTTTGACCTAACCTCTTGGAGGTTGTATTAGGCAAAAATTAGCATGCTATCCCATCCAATAAAGTTTATTAAAAAAGAGTAATCTTCTAACATACTTGTTGCCTTTAAGCTATTTAGTTAAGTGCCTGCAGTTAACAATTATAATACTTGTTTATATTGAATCACTTAAGTTCACTGATGTTAAGTGGTGATGAAGCTGGAAAACTTGTTGGTCAGTTTTACACATTCGGCTAAAGCCGGTTCTACACGATGATACGAACTCCTTCCAACGTTGGACGTTTGATGGTTTGCCAAATCGTGTGGCCGGTGTTCAAACCAACGAGCGTCTAATGGCGAGTGTCGAACGTTCGCATTATTTGACCATGTTCCGGCCGATGTCGGTATTCATGCACCGAGTCAAAGGGATGGCTCCAATGTTTGAAGGAAAATGTTCGTTTGTTCGACTCAACGGCTACACGACTCGTTCATATGAGGCACTATTTACTCTTCATTCCCACCAAAGACCAGTCTTGTTTAGGTTTATCTTTGCGTTTAGGTTTTAATCAGTAATATTATTCATTTACATTTTCACAGGTAGCCTAAGTAGGCTACACATTATATTTCATACTAGTAAGTTCTCGTGAAAAATCACAGGCAGATTAATTAGATACTATACATTTAAAAAATATAATTTATAAAATTTGCTATATAAAAACAAATTTTATTTAGGCCTACCTAAATATGATGTGGGGATTTTTAACTCGTTAAATGTGTAAAATTAAAATAAATATTATTATATACTATCATCCTCATCCATTTTTGCAACTGGACAAACGTTTAGTCCAAACTGTTTTCATAAGTATTGGATCAAACATTCGATTCACCGTGTAGCAGGAACATTCCCTGCAATCTGTCGAACTTACTTGTCCCAAACGTTCGGTCCAACATTGGAGCGAGCGTTCGTAGCATCGTGTAGAACCGGCTTTATTCTTATACAACACTCCTATTCCTCTACCAGCGATAGCTGTAAGGAAAATAAATACAGATTAATTTAGTTTAATGATTTTTTTTTTATATTGTCTTTACAAAACTAAAAATTCAAGTTCAGAATGGTGAACTAAAGAACATGTTAAAGAAAACTTGTACAGAACTGTAAGGCACAAATCGTGTAGGAAACTGCATACGTAAAAGTTTGTAAGAAACTGTATTACAGGTTATGTTATAAAATGAAAATAGAATATTTTAATCAGACACTTTAACTATTGTTTTATGTGGCTTTAAAAGGCTATCAAACATTAATGTTAAGGCATAAGGCATTACGGCTTGGTTCTTTTTTTAAACAAAAGTTATTTTAGGCTAAATGAAATTATAGCTGACAAACTTTGTAAACAGTAGGCAATTATTAAAGTCTAATTTTTGGTACAACAATATATATATACTATAACAAACTCAGATATAGGTATAAACTTTACCTGGTAAAACTGAAGGGTTGAACCACAGAGTAATTCTATAGTCTGTGGTTGAACCTAAATCATTTGTGGCCTAGCGAAGTGAATTTGTTTGTTTTTTTTTTTTTTTTTTTTTAGGCCTATGCTAAACGTTACTGAGTCGACACTACTTTACTTTGTCACGCACTGTTTTAAAAGATGCTGTTCATCTCAATGGTACGCTTTAACTATTACTTTACCGATGTTATTATTTTTTTAATCACAACAATATTACATTTCGCTAAAGACGCCTCGGCATGCAAGTTAAAATGGATTAACTACTAGACGGTGGACATTTTGTTGGTTGTTATCAAAAGTCGAGCAAAAAAGGGCTGAAGCCTGCAACGATACTATGCCTGTCCACTAGCGCAAGCGCAGTAGGTTCTAAGTCAGCTGGTCAAGGTAGCGTGAATTACTGCTTGTATGATATAGGTTGTGCTGATAGACGCTGTGTATTTGGGACGCTAGATGGAGTGAGAGTGTTATTTATGAAGTTAGGATTTTTTTTAACGTAGCTTACTTTATTTAAACGCTACAGCTCCCCCCGCAAACGACGGAGTCGGGGTAGAACAGAAAGAAAAAAATTGTTCTAGTCAGAAGGACTATAAAAAAATTTAGATGTATTCTACAGAAAAAAAATTGTGTTACTGTCCCAAATAAACAAATTTAACTATTTAAAGACTCTACAACAAAATATTTAAAAAAATTCCCCACGAAAGTGTTAAAATAAAATTATAAGTCAAAATGCAAAGTGTAATAAAAAAAATTCATGAATAGGACGTGTGGCGATGTAACTGACTCACATTCTAGGCTAGGTTAATCAACTGTAAAAAGGCCACATGCGGGGATTGGTCCACATGCGCCAACAAACATTAATGCAGGGGACAGAGACACACCATTAACCCGGAGATGTGCTCTTGTAAAAACGGGGGAGGGATGCAGACGAACTGCTCTCTACACTAGGTTGGCAACAAGGGATGCTACAAAGAGCCGTTCCAACCTAGGCGAGTAACCGGAGACGATGTCTCCAGCCTTTCCTTCGCCCAACATGTTTGGCTAGAGTCGGTTATATTGCTTAAATTCCCATTCAGAAGTAACGACCTTGAATCAAGCACGCATATACTTGTTTTCAAAATCAGACTCTTATTGAAGTTAATAAGTTTAAAAGGTGAAGAATTTAAATTTGGAAAAAGGTGCTGAGGGCAAAGCAAAAGGTTTATGCAAAATGCCTAAGTGTTTCCTGTATGAATTTAATTTTACGAAAGTAACAGCAAAAGAATTAACTATAGACTCCAAAAAAATCTGTCATCACTGTGGATAGTCTCTGGTTACCAAATCAAACAAAATCATCTTTGGCTGTGCACCCAGAAAAGAGATGCCATATTAAAACAAGACTCAACTAAGTTCAACCAGACACTAACCACAGGAAACTAGATTACAAAATAATTAAAAATAAAACTTAAGTTATTTAATAAAAAAAAAAATTTTAACGTGTAATATAAGTGTGGCTTGCCTCTGGTCCCCAAACAGCAAAATGAAGATGTACCGCTATACAATTAATTGAAATCCCCAACACATCATTATCCACACTTTTTTTTTAAACGTAGCGTACTTTATTTAAACGCTACAGTTCTAAACACCAAACTAATTTCTGCATCTGTAATTTCTTTACCAGCTGAATCTGTTGACTAAATTAGCTGATTGGAAATTATAAAAGTTATAATCAGCTGTTTTTTTATACGAAAAATAAATGCAATATGTAATTTAACATAAGAATACGAAAAATTGAACTGATTTACTGTCCATTACTTTCCATGTCATAACTACATTAGTGTGGTTTTTATCGTCAAACTAATAGTACCAAGTCTTGTGATTTGAAAAAATCACAAAATACGCTGTGACAGCTAAACGGTTAAGGTCAGACAAGGGCTTATTATACATTTTGTTCTTCCTTTTGATAAGTAGAATCAACTGTTAAAAATAATGTAGTCAGTAGTGACTCACCCTGTATACAGAGTGTCCAGCTTTGACTGTCCGAATCTTTACGGGGTTATTTGTCAGCTAAAAACAAGCAAATAATACAATACAACATGTGTCCTATATCTGTTTTCTGTCTGTCCGTCTGTGTGTAATTTTTACAAATACCTTAATATCTCAGAAACTTTTAAGATATAGTCATGAAACTGGGTACGAATACCAACCTAAATAAGGTACATTTTACTTTAAAAATTTTGTTTTCCTACAACAATCATTTTCAAAATGGCGGTATCTAGTTGAAGTTAAAAATGTTCAATGTTAAATATCTAGAAAACTATACAATTTATAAAAAATGCAGACTATTTTAAGGCAAGTCCAACGGTATTTCGTTTTAAATAATTTAGTCATAAATAACGGAGAAAATGCAAACTTAGTGGTCAAACTAGTAGCTTGTGGGGGCAATAGCCCCTATATATAGGCTTCATAGTGTGGCCTCTTCGAGATGGCCTACCTCTGCATGGTGGTCTTCCAGCGTTATTCATTACAGTAAAAAATAGCAAGTACAGTAGAAATGATCTTATATAATGTGTTTAATCATACAAGCTTTGATTTTAATTCTTAATTTGAAACAAAAACACAGCTACAATAACAAAACTGCACATTCTGGTGTTGTTATGATAGTTGAATTTCCAAATTATATACAATCACCTGTTTTAAACACTAAAATCACCTGATTTACACCTATATATTCCCATGCTAATTAATGGGAATTAATATATACAATCACTTGTTTTTAACACTAAAATCACCTGATTTACACCTATATATTCCCATGCTATTTAAAGGAAATTATTATATGCAATCGCCTGTGTTTAACACTAAAATCACCTGATATAAACCTATATATTCCCATGCCATTTAAATGGGAATTATTTTATTCCGTAAGAAATTTTCGAGACACAATTAAGAAAAATTATTATTTTTCCAAACATTTCATGTCTAGACCGTTAAAATGAAACCTCTCCCAGCTTTCTACCACGTCCCATTCGCTCACAATTTCATTGTAAAATTTGGGCTTACGAAATTAGATATATAGCTGTAGGGTTATCTGGGTGCAGAAGATGGTTATATTAATGAAATAGTAATAAAAAGCCCTACATTCGACCACTAAATTTTAGTCTTCTCTGTTATTTATGACTCAATTAATAAAAACTATAAATCGTGGGATATTTTAACTTTACATTTTATTTTTTATTTAAAGTTTCCTAGATTTTTAACATTGAAAATGTTCAACATTCAGTCACACCATTTAATGATAATAAGTTTAAATGCACTCTTATCTCTACGCCTGGTATTGATGTATATTCTGTGCCTATATTTATGTGGAAAGAAATGGAGCCAGAGGATATTCTTAAAATTGTGGGGAGAACTAGTTGGTCCTAAGCTGAGCATTACTTTGGCCTCTACAATTATGAATTGAAAAATATAATCGAAATTTTCACGCTAAAGAAGGGCACGTTTTCTCCTGAATTGAAGAAAACTTTGACGACACCAATTTATAAAACGGAGAAAAATCTGATGTAGAGAAAGAACTATAACTATGATGAGAATTGATTTAGTAGCATGCCTATCGAAAGTAATCGAGAGCATCTTGTACAGCCTACTGTATAATCACTTTGAAAAACATAGTCTTATCAATAATGCTCGATTTGGTTTCAAGACTGACCTAAACACAATTTTATAAGGGAGTTCAAGATATTGTATCTTTATTTAGGTTTTGTCCTTTATTCATTTGAAAACAAAAAATATGTTCATGTGACCATTATAGACCTCATGGCTTCGATTCAGCCATGCGACTCTTTTAAATCAATTAGAATGTTATAGGATAGAGGGTATAGAATTGAAATTATTATTTTACAAATTGGGAGCAACTTTTAACTGTCAAACATTCTGAGATCTGAATTATTGATGGAGATGGAAAATGGGATACCTCAGGACTCTGTCCTCAGCTCCTTTTTATTTGTACTCTATATGAATGACCTACCTGGATTTCTACCTTACAAATAGCGAGCAACTTGTAGCTGCCAATAGTCTGAGATCTGGATTGATGAAGGTGGAAAATAGGGTAACTCAGGACTCTGTCCTTGGCCACGTTTTTGTACTCTATATGAATGACATACCATGTTTTCTACCTTTCAAATCAGTCCTTTATGCAGATAATACAACGTTGCTTACAGCCAGTAAAAACTTAAAAGATATAAAATCAATGAACAACACTATAATTAAACAGAACAACTTCACTTCTCTACGAACAAGTTGCAATCAGGAAAATGATCCAGTAAAATGGTTACTCCTGGTTAGGTTGAATTGGGATCATCACACAAACTATTTGTGTTCCCTTCTAGGGTAACATTTTTATTACAAAAATTGAAAACGTATTTAGGTCAAACAATTTTGTTAATGGCATATTATGCATTTTTAACTAATTTCAATAGGAAAGATGAGCTATTGTAGTGACCCTTATGGTGAGACCTAAGGTTGGGAGTAGTAAATGAGCACCGATCATGGTCCCCATAACACGTTTTGATGTGGCATTTAAAAATGTTATATTCAGAGTGTTCATACAGTCCCTTCAACCCCCCCCCCCCTCTTTATTTTTGTTACTGAAAATAAGTTAACAAAACTTTGTACGTATCTTGTGTTGCATAACAGGACAATTTTTTGGGGGGCTTAGGGGAGCAAGAGGGGTTAGAAATTTCAAATATAAAGGTAGGTCATGTAATACACCATTGAAAAGCTTATTAAAAGAGAAATAAAATGGCGCAAAATAGACCTTAGTATCTTGCTTTGTTTCAAAGTAATGGGCAATCAAAGTTCTGAAAAATATTACATCCTACTTATTCCTAATATTAACAATTTAATTGCCTACTTTTATGCTATGATAACAATATCATTTTTCATAACTTTTATTGTATTACATGAACTACTTTTATATTTGAAAATTTTAACTTCACTATACCCCTCAAGCCCCCCAAAATCATAAAGATTCAGATATGTCAAAAATGTGTCCTGTTATGCAACACAAAAATTTACCGTACGGTACAAAGTTTTGTTAACTTATTTTCAATAATAACAATAATAATTCGACCACGCAGCTGGACCGCTGACGTGACTTGAGCAAATTTCCGAAGTTAAGTTTATATGCCTATGTTTTAGGGTTTCAACCAACAATTTGGGTAATAGTCCTACTCACGAAGGCGTTGAACAGCTGTCTATGTGTACGCAATATATTAGTAGAATTTGTTTGCGCCTAGTGGCCTCGGAAGTTTGCACCACTTGGCTTCGAACCGGGTACTTTTATGGTATTTTACGTTTTAGCCTATTTTGGGGGAACCAAGCGTAAAATAGGAACCAAGCCTATAAGGTCGCGTAAAAAATCAAAATGTGCAGAATAACATCCTACATTTTTATTTTTAGAAAAAACTGTAAACATGTTTCATTCTCGTAGTATAAATCTCAAAAAATAGTTACTTCCGGTCAAAAAACGTACTTCCTGTTGTTGGATTTATTTGGCTAACGAACTCGTCCGAGCTACGTAGACAACCAACACGTGTACCAAATTTGGACCAAATCGGACTTAAAATGTGGCCGCTAGAGTGCGATCACATATATACATGTATATATGAATTTTAATGACACCCCAAAACGTGTTCTATGGACCATGATCGGTGCTCATTTGCTACTCCCGACCTTGGGTCTCACCATAAGGGCTACTGCAATAGCTCATTTTTCCTATGGAAATTCGCTAATAAAGTGGGTTAAAGGGACTTTATGGACACTATATATGTGTGTGTGTGTGTGTGCACTATAACGTCCGACTTTTGAGTCCGATTTAGTCCTAATTTGGTACATTCGTTAGTTTTCTAAGTCGCTCGGACGAGTTCGTTAGCCAAAAAAATCCAATAACAGAAAGCAGGTATCTTGACAGGAAGTAACTATTTTTTTTAGATTTTTCGTATTAGAATGAAACTTATTAGGGGTTTTATTTTAAAACAATAAATTTAGGATATTATTTTACATATTTTTCATTTTTTACATGAACTTAAAGCTCGCTTGTGCCCCCAAAATCGATCAAAACCTAAAATACCATAAGAGAGCACCCAAATCAAATCCACGTGGGGGATTTTGCCGTGGAGCCATCTTCTGATCTAAGGCCAACGACTGAGTTTGTACTCTGCGAGCGAAGTGAAGCAGTCCATAATCAAAGACCGAAAAGTAGAGGTGCAAACTCGCTTAGGAGCGCGTGAGTCGAAGCTGAAGGCCTAGGTGCAAACAAATTCTACTATTATATTTCCAACAAAACGGCAGCTATTCATCGCCTTCGTAAACAAATTTCCTAAATTTTTGGTTGAAATCCTAATATATACAAACTTAGTTTTGGAAATTCCCTCAACTCCCGACAGTGGTTCAGCTGCGTTTTCGAATTATTTTAATTCTCGCTTAAAATATGGTGTAATACTGTTGGGAAAGCTTACAATGCAGAAAACGTTTTTCTCTGGAAAAAGAGAGATTTTCGCACAATTTTAGGAAATTCGCTTCCTGTAAAAAGCTTTTCATTAAATTGAATATATTAACCCTTCCAAGCGTGTATGTTTTACAGTGTTTATTGTACGTTGAAGACAATCTAATTCTCTTTGAAGCACATAGAGAAGTCCATTCATATAATACAAGAAATACAAATAATATAAATGTTCCACAAATCTCAAGCTGACTTTAATCAAAGTAGAATAACGTTGTTCAATACGTTGCCAGATGATATCAAACATCTGTCTGGAAATTTTTTAAAACTTTACAAGATCAGGCTCAAAGCAAAAGCTTTTGATATTGCGGAATGTGGCAGAGTTTTATGACGCCATAAAATCCTAGTGCTGAGTGGAATAAACGTCATGGTAATTAAACTATAGTGTTAGTTGTAGTAAATTTTAATGTCTGCAAATTGTTATTGCTTTTAAATTATATGCCTTTTTATGTTTGTGTGTATAAACAATTCTATTGTACCATAGTGCATACATTTTATTAAACGTATTAATTAAGTCTATGTTTTAAAATTGTCAATGTCTATTGCAATTGTAAAATTGTTTAAGGATGGCAAAATAAATATAATTAAAAATCCTTCCTGTGGAAATGCGATAATAAAAATTACCAGCTACTAATATGATAACCTGATATGACTGTCTTTAAACGAAAAGATAATTAAACTATAGGCTACTAACTTATTAAGAGCTTTTAAAAGCGATTTCTTATTGGGATCATGATTTAGAGTCCGCTGTGTCTCCACCCCAATTTAAAGACCACTTCTTTAGAATTTTTGTGTGACAATTGTGATGCTACTGTCCACAGTTATCAGCGAAAAGATGAGCTGTTGCAGTGATTCCTATGGTAAGACCTAATGACGGGAGTAGAATACGCTTTGGTGTGTCATTAAAAATTATATATAAATGTGTTCGCACTTTAACGGCCGCATTTAGTCTAAATTTGGTACCCACGTCGGTTGTCTAAGCCGTTCAGATGAGTTCTTTAGCCAACGAAATCCAACAATTGGAAGCACGTTTTTTGTCCATAAATAACAGTTTGTTGAGATTTTTCGTACTAGAATGAAATGTTTTTATGGTTTCGACTAACAAAATAAATGTAGGATATTATTCTCCACATTTTGTTTTTTTCACACAACTTTATAGCTTGCATAGTCCCCAAAACCGATCAAAACGTAAAATACAAAAAAAATTACCCGATACACGTGGGGTATTTTACCGTTTGGGCATCTTCTGATAAGAGGCCGACGGCCGAGTTTGTACGCTGCGAGCGAAGCGAACCAGTTCATAACCCGAGGCCGCAAGGTCAGGATGCAAACTCACAAAGCGAGTTTTTTTGCTGCACGTGGAACGAAGGAAAAATTCTACTAATGTGTAAAATGTCAAGATATTTACAGTAATAATTAATTCTAGTTGTAACAGAAACTGAAAACTAACAAATAAAAATATTAAATATTTTTTTAAATCTTACTGTACTATAATGTAACTATTTGCAAAAGCGAAGGATTTTGTGGTAGGCCTATCTTATGAATATTTATAACTTATAAACACTAGACAAATCCTCGCCCCCAGTTTTATTACAAGTGATACGCTGATATGCGTAAATAATATAACTTTTATGTTTTTACTTAGATTAGATTAGATTTATTAGCCTCATTCGGTATAAAAATACCATTGCTGCCGTAAACATTTGAGTTGTCACATAATAATTCACATATACAACACACATAATGCAAATGATCAGAATACAATACAAATTAATACACATATACGTACCCAGTAATCCATGTATATTGTAAATATAATACAAGTAAAAAAAATAAAACATACAATACTAGATCAACTATTTCACGTTGATCGTACAAATAAACAAATATAATCTGCTTAAAGCCTAAGGAAAAATTAACGCTTTATAAGGAAAGCCTTAAAGTTTAATTTTAAAGCATTTAATTCAAGGCACTTCTTTTATATTGTCTGACAACCTGGTACAATTTGAGACCAGAATAGCACACCCCGTACTCGAACAACTTTGTTTTAATAAAATAAGATAAAATCCATTCCTCTGAGATGTTTTTAGGCTAATTTTAAATGTTGTACACAATTACCAAGAAATTACGTTAATTTTTTTTTCCCTTTAATAACTTTGTTATCTTTTAACTACAGAAACGAAAAAAAGCAATTTTTCTCTAGTTAAAAAAGAAAATATTTTGTCTCTTGTAAATTTTTTGTTACGATAATCGTTTTCTAGATATTCCACTTTCAACATTTGTAACAGCCGACATTTTGGGAATTATTAAAATACATTCTTGGTGTTTATTACATTTGTAAATCGTAACGGAAACCCTTATACGAAATTTGAACTCAATATCTTATCTATTTCTGGAGTTACAGTGAGTTTTTGTAAGAAAATACAAAATGGCGTATTGCGACTAAACGGAGCCGAATTCGAAAAAGTTATTAAACATTTTTCATTTATTTCAATGTATACAATAAGATTATGTTCAGCTTACTAAGATTTTTTGTGACACTCTGTATAATCTATTTAAAACGTAAAGTACGCTTCTAAAAAAGACCAAGACATTCATGATGTATATACAGGGAGAGGTACACATTTTAATTTCGTAAATGTTCGTCTGCAAGACTGCCATCTTTTAAATTACAAATTATTCTTGTAATTCTCTTTTGAATATAAAAAATGCTTCCAGACTCTACCGAGTTCCCCCAATGCATATGAAAAATATACTGTTTTAATTAATTGTGTCCGGGAAGGAAATACGTGAAATAGTATGTAGTGCGAAACGAGCTGCATTAAGTTTATTTGAAATAAACATAATATGTGATTTCCAGTTTATGTTTTCATCAATTAGCATTCCTAGAATTATTGACGAGTCTGCACTTCGTTTTAAATAATGAATAGAAATTTTAACTTTTAATTGTTTACAACTGAACTGCCTTAGCCGAGTTTTATTTTTACTCAGTTTTAGACCATTAGCCAATGGTCACTTCAATTCACAAACTGCTAAGCATTGCAAGCTAGATAACTCGATTACGCAGATGAACAGCTGACGTGAGTTGAGCGAATTTCCAAAATTAAATTATATGTTTTAGTGTTTCTGGTCTACTCACGAAGGCGCTGAATAGTGTACGAAATATATTAGTAGAATTTGTTTGCACCTCAGCCTCTAGCGCAGGTTCACGCGCTGTTTCGTTTCGCTCGCAGTAAAAAAAAATCACTTTCTCTGAATTTATTTAATTATTTTCCCACAATACGTTAATTTTTGAATACTGTCATAGGGCCCGGCATGGCCGGTATGGATTACCTTTCTTAATTTCCTTAAGTTTATAACAATAATATATGTAAGATAAATATTAGTTAGAAATAGCCTCATCAAATTCTATTCCAGTGGATAATTTGGTTTACCAGAATTGCCTAGAAATATTAGTTAGTTAATTAAAGAGTCACGTGATCCTTTTTTTTAACATTTGTAATGTTACGCAAATTTCGTATTTCCTGTGCAAGAAGCTGACCTTTTATTTTTTATATTTATAGCCTAAATGAGTAGAAATTACTATATTTTTTATTTTTGAACCTTTCTACATAATAACAACTAATATTTTAAAGCGGACGCACATGTGCGTCCATAGCACATAGGCTTAAAATTGGCATGCGAAGCACGCAATGCTCTGTGTATTGAAAATATTCAAAATACGGGGATTGGCGTGCGAATCACGCAATACATTGAGTATTGAAAATACTTCCAATAAGGGGGCTGGCGTGCGAAGCACGCAAAGCATTGTGCGTCGGCCGCTTCTCATAGTGTTTAGTGTCAAGCTCACATGTGCTTCCTTAGCAGTGAAAGTGTTAACCTGCATGGGCCCCACACGTTACAACCAATATATCCCTGACAATATGTAGGCCTACACAATTTTTTATGCCACTAAACATGTTATGGGGAACATGATCGGTGCTGATTGACCACTCACCATAAGAGTCAGTATAATTTGGCAATATTAGCCAACTCAATGATGTATTCTATAATTCATAGCTATCAATTTATATTGGTTTATTGTTATTTTTCTAACATCAAATGTCTTGTAAAATTATTTTAAATTTTTTACGTATATTTTAAAGATTTCTTTCGTTCATTTTGTTTAGTCAACTTATTGCTTATTGCTTTTGAGCCTGTTATAAGTGATTTTATTCTAATATTCAGTGCAAGCAAATCAAAAGTTGGCTCAAATTACCCTCTATATTTTCGAGTTTATTTTCTTTCGTTATTCCTCGAATATTTCTTTTATCTGTTACTTTTGGTGTTCTTAGAGACGGTTCAACGTGCTCTTTCCGAGTATGAAGAAAATTTTGAAAAATCTCTGGTCACCGCGCCCTCCACTTTTAGCAGAACATGTATTGAATGAAAATAAATAAATGCAAGTAAATAAAAGAGAAGGTAAGCCATATAAAAATTACAGCTAAAGGAAATGAAATAGTTAGATGTTAACACGTAATTCTGTAAAATTGCAACACTTTTTATGTTTCAAATATGTGTATGACAATCTTTAATAGTACACTGCAATCAAGATAGACTCATTTATAATTTAAAATACAATAAATTAAATTTTTTTATGTCGAGCAAAAAGTTTAACCTCGAGACGAAAATCTCAACAATAAATCTTGTCTTTCTGCATTTATTCACCGGTTGCAAATCATAATTTGTTTTTTTTTAATTTGTGTAAAAAAACTCTTTACACTATTACTGATTCTTTTAAAACATTTACAACCTGGGGTTATTAACCTAGATATAATTTTCTCAATTTAAAAAGAAATATTCTCCCATAAAAGTTCAGCAACACGTTGTCCAGGTTCTAGTGGGCAACCTACTTGAAATGGGGCTAAAAGCGTTACTGTTGCTGCAAGCTGTGCTTTGCGTAGTAAGTACTATTTATATATTTTATTTTATTTACAGATATTTGTACAATGAAGCTTCAACTTTATTTCTGCATTAGTTGTGCTACCGTGCAACGATAAAGACTTTTGAACATTTTAACTTAACTACGGTTTTATATAACTCTAACTGAATCGTACAATTATTTATTTGAGAATAATGTCACACATAAAAATGTATATAACTTACAAGCATTTCCTTTATGTTCTGTGCACACGTCAAACATTTAACCGCATTAGATAATTACATTTTAAATTGTTGTAATTTTGTCATCTTATTGTTAGTAAATATTTTATCACTGAACAAAATCAGAAAGTTTAAAAAAACGTGCACAAGTCAGGTTTAATAATTACTTGATAAAGGTTACATTTTTCGGAAGAATTTTTCGTACAGAAAAATAATTCAAAACCTCGATCAGCTGTTTAATTATTAAAAGCACGTAGTGGGATTTCACTAATAATAAATCAGCTGTTAACTAGAAATACAAAATTACGATAAAGCTTACCACACCGGTTTGAATTCACTTACGTTTTAAATTATTTAACACATTTAAAGTAATAAAATGATACATTCAACATTTTTGCAGAGTAAAGGTTTGAGCTTCAAATTGATAATATACAGGGTGACAATTAAGTCTTGAGACGGTTTAATATTTCGTATATAAAGAAAGTTTTAAGGTAGATGTGATTGAAATACCAACTTTATGTAAAAATACTATTTTATTAAGATTTCAAAAAATTTATCCGCCATCTTGGATCCGCTATTTTGAATGTAACTTTGTTTTTTTAAATAGGAAGGTGGTCATGTGATACATCATTTCGATGTAAAATTTCAAGAAAAAACAAACGGTGAAATTTGCACATCCATATCTTTAACCGTTTTAAAATGGCGGCCAAAAAACGATGAAATCGTGTTTTCCGATTTTGCCCCATTAAAAAAAACAAAGTTACAATCAAAATGGCGGATTCAAGATGGCGGATAATTTTTTTGACATCTTAATAAAATAGTATTTTTACACAGAGTAGTTCCCTTAATCACATCTACCTTAAAATTTTCCTTATACAGGGTAATTCACGAAGTTATTCCCACACTTATACAGCTCATTCTACTAGTAAAAATAATGAAAAAAGTTCATATAAACATAGGTCCGAAAACGCTTCGTTTTCCAGATATCCGCCATTTTGTTTTTTGTACAAAATAATTCATATCTAGAGAACGGTTTGACTGATTGAGTTCAAACTTGGCATGAAGTTTAACCTGACAATGGTATACCTCAAGAAAAATAAACAATTAAATCCAATCATGCGTTTCAAAATGGCGGCTGTTTGAAAATTTCAAACTTAAATTACTCCAAAACCGTACATTTTACGAAAAATGTCAGGACACCTTTTTTGTAGCCCTTTTGATTTCCTATTGGATAGTGTAACTTTCAAAACAATCGGATGAAGGATAACAGTTAAGTTATATGTACTAATTGGTTTGTTCAACCCGGCATCCTATTCCAACACAGTAAATACTACAATATTGTATGGACATTTGTTGTCATTACCTTTTAACTTAGCTATTATCCTTCATCCGATTGTTTTGACAGTTACACTTTCCGATAGGGAATCAAAAGATCTACAAAAAAGGTATCTTGGCATTTTTCGTTAAAATGTACGGTTTTGGAGTAATTTAGGTTTGAAATTTTCAAACAGCCGTCATTTTTAAACGCATGATTTGATTTAATCGTTTATTTTTCTTTAGGTATATTATTGTCAGGTTAAACTTCAGACCAAGTTTGAACTCAATCAGTCAAACCGTTCTCTAGATATGAATTATTTTGTACAAAAAACAAAATGGCGGATATCTGGAAAACGAAGCGTTTTTGGACCTATTTTTTTTATATGAACTTTTTTCATTATTTTTAGTAGTAGAATGAGCTGTATAAGTGTGGGGATAACTTCGTAAATCACCATGTATACGAAATATTAACCGTCTCAAGACTTAATTAATTGTCACCCTGTATGTTTGAACATGTTATGTTATGTTATCCTCATAACAAAATGATACCTCAGAAACGTCTCCATGGTGGGGGTAGGGGTGACACCCTCCAAATAAATTGAAAACCCAAAAGTTGAGAAATTTTTGTTTGATAACTGACTTAATAACATGGGATGGTGTTTTATTGTTTCCTTTTAACAAATTAACCACGTGATAAACATTTAATATAATAAACTTTTTAAAAGTTGTACAGAAAATTGTTTAAGGATATTATTTTTTAAAACAGCCTATAAACACTATTAGTCACCGTAGTAATAGTATAAACACTATTTAGAAAAACAAAATATTTCCAAAAATCCAAGGGGAGGGATTCCGCTACCTCTTTCCCCAGACTCCCCAGTAAGTTAGGTAAATTGTTTATCAAACCACTATTAATCCCTATAAACAAAGTAATTATACATTTTCAGCATACATACCATCACTATTGTTGTGTTTCACAAACCAATTAATTATTACACATAACTTAACTATTATCCTTCATCCGATTGTTTTGACAGTTACACCATCCGAATTTGGATTAAAAGAGCTACAAAAAAGTCGTCTTGAAATTGTCTGTTAAAATGTACCGTTTTTTGTGTAGTTTAGATTAAACAATTTCAATCAGCCGCCATTTGGAAACGCTTCGTGTGTATCACCGATTATTTTTTTTAACATATGTAATTGTTGGGTCACTTCATGTCAAGTTTGAACTGAATCGGTCTAACCGTTTTCTGGATATGAATTATTTTTTTAAATAAACAAAATGGAAGCTATATGGAAAACAAAGTGTTTTAGGAAAAAAATATCTCTATTTTTATAAATAGAACAATTTTTCGAAGTTTGGCACTTTACTTACGGTTCACTCTGTATATTACAAATTAACACTACTATAACACCATTAATATGGATTCCCTAAAATGTAAAGGCTTATCTTATCCACTGAAAACTATCTCAAACAATCTTATAAATTGATGTTGAGCTTGACTTGTGAGAAGATACACTTGATAGAATAAACTTAGAACACAAAATCTCACACTAATACTGTTATTAACTCAACTGCGTTTCAACGACATAGTCGCCATCTTCAGTGATGCACGAGCTACAATAGTCAAACTGTAACTGTAGTCAAACTATAACTGAGTTTTTATAACTATAATTATTGGCCCCAACATGGGCTGTTATGGGACTACGTTTTTTTGCACCGAGTTGCGACAGATGACGACGCCATCATTCTTAGTTGTGGTGTCTTTGCGTGGTGTCTTCATAACTAAGAATATGGCGTCTTCATCTGTAGCAACTCAGTGCAAAAAACTCAGTCGGAAGTCAGTGCATATTACGTCATCAAGATGGCATCGTCACAACTCGGTGCAAAAACCCAGGAGTGGGAAGTCGGTGCATATTACGTCATCAAAAACAAGATGGCGTCGTCATCAGTCGCAACTCGGTGCAAAAAACGTAGTCCCATAAGAGCCCATGTTGGGGCTATCCTCTCGGGTAGTCTACTACTATTATGAGATTTTGTGTTCTAAGTTTATTCTATGAAGTTAAACAATTTTGTTTAAAAAGTAAAAGAATTACCCTATATATATAAAACTAGCTGGCCCGATCCGGCTTTGCACGGATAGACAAATCAAAGTTAAAAATGTATATTAACAAAAGATATATTATATTAATAAATATATTACACTATGTATTTCTTATACTAACTTATTAACTTAACTTCTAACTTCTATGTACTTTTACTTACTTTAACTCCCAACCCCCTAAACTTCCCCTAAAATTTCGAATTTTTTTAAACCCTTTCTTAGCGATAACCTAGGGCCCTAGAGGAAGCTACATACGAAATTTCATTCCAATCCGTTCAGTAGTTTTAGAGAAATCGTGATTTAGTAACTTTTACCACCCAAACCCCCCTAAAATTTCCAATTTTTTTAAAGGTTTTCTTAGCGGGCACCTAGGGCCCTAGAGGAAGCTACATACTAAATTTCATTCCAATCCGTTCGATGGTTTTTTTTTTTTAGTAATTTTGACCCCCCAAACCTCCCCTAAAATTTCGAATTTGTTTAAAACCTTTCTTATTAACACACAGGGCCATAGGGCCCTAGAGGAAGCTAAATACCAAATTTCGTTCCAATCCGTTCAGTAGTTTTAGAGAAATCGTGATCAGTGAGTCAGTGGATTTGGCTTTTATACGGATAGATAGATATAGATAGATGTATTCCACTGAGATAAATTAAACTTTACTAAGATTGATAAATATAAGCTTCCATAACTGCTACTTTTGTGTTATTTTATTTACCCATGGTTT